>JANVCJ010070337.1:0-12677 GCA_026413505.1 Epizoanthus ramosus
TCGATAGGAGTAGGCTAATGCCAGTGTTGTGGTCTGTATACTGAGGGCACTACTCAACGTCTCAGACAGAACTGTTGCGAACCGCATTAATTCAGCGGTCTGGCCAAGTCCCTCAACGCTGAGCCATTGTACTTCATGTAAACAGGTAGCTGAAAAGCCCCGTGGGGAGCTCCTGTATATATCTGTATCTGTATCTATTACCAGTATCTAACAGCAGCGCCCATCCAGTAGATATTGTCAATACAATACTGATAAATATAATTTACACGGTATCGCGTTACAGTAGTGCTAACTGTGGTGGCATCAGTATATGTGATCCATTGTTTTCGGCTACTGAAGCAGCTTCTCCACTCAATCTACGCAATAACTATTTCAGCTTCCTGACCTCTGTAAAGATAAAGTGATGCTCGAATACTTTGCAGGGGTACACTGGCTTAAATTGACTCAGTAGGAAATATAAAACAGTTTTCCGCTAGTAGAGCATGACAACCTTAAGAAGACATACTTCTCGATGCATCGCGGTTCAAATATGATTCTGTTTTTAAACAAGGTAACTATAATAATATTAGTGTGTCCTTATACCGTGTATCGGAATTTTTAGGTTTGTTTGTATTCAGAATACCCCTTGAAATACCTGGAAAATGCCTAATAAAACTCGAGAAGTCCTGGAATTTTGAAACTTCAA
The DNA here is from genome assembly GCA_026413505.1 of Epizoanthus ramosus. Classification (NCBI taxonomy): domain Eukaryota; kingdom Metazoa; phylum Cnidaria; class Anthozoa; order Zoantharia; family Epizoanthidae; genus Epizoanthus; species Epizoanthus ramosus. The sequence goes on from JANVCJ010070337.1 coordinate 686, forward strand.
AAGTGCCCTGGTAGTGTTGTAAATACGCCCACTGTCGTCTGTGTAGTCTATGATCACTGAGTCGCAAACGATTGAACACAATAGCAGCCTACTGATGGTTGATACCAAGCATTGATTTTGTATTGATTGTTGTTTGTGATAGCTATCGCTGTGTTTGTGACTTTGACTCTGCGTGACGTAAAGACTTCCCTCCCAAGTTTTTAAAATAGAATGTTATAAATATAGCTATGTAAATTGTGTAAATATAGGTTACCAAGTGCGGATGCAAATCACGAGACATGTTTATTAAGTTCAATCGGTTTCGTTTTTGGTACCCCCTAATCATGGCGTCATTTTCAACTGGTTTATCTACTCGCGGAGAAGCTGACTTCGATTCACTTTGCCGCAGAACTGAGAACAAATATTTACCGTCTCATATCAGAGTAGGCGCTCATCTTCAAGCGCTTGTAGATTTAATGGAGCAAATCAAAGGATTAAACAGATTAGCACCCTACTGATAGTTGCTATAGTATCTATTCTAATGAGTTTGTGTTTGTGATAGCTATTGTAATATTTGCAACTTTGGTACGTGGTACGTACGTCTCTACAACTAGAAACTAGAATATTTTAAAAATATAATTTATGATATAAAAATCCATAAGATACCGGGCATTAAAAGTGTTGAGAAAAGTCATATACGTGTACGTATAAACTGTCGTTAGTTATTTTATACTTTTCTTGAACAAAGTCAGCTGAATGTTGTGTCCGCTGGCTCAGAAGTTCTAATGGTATGTTTTTTGTTTGTAACCAGTAGCTATTGTATAAATATTCGCAACTTTGGCTTTGATCAAACTTCGATTCACTTTGCCGCGGAACTGAGAAAAGTTAATCCTTTATTCTTCTGTATTTGCCTGCACAAATTAGAGGTAATCTTCCTCCAAGCGACAGTTTGGGCCCTTTAGTTTTATTCTGATAAAACAGTAGAAGCAATCTACATTAGTAAGACGTATGTAGAAGGTTTACTGTTCTTGTATGATTTTAGAGGTGGGTTTGTGTTTTTTTTTCTCTAAATTGTTTACATACAATTTTTAAATAAAACAGCAAACCCAATAAAGTTGGTTTCATTTCGCTACACCTTCATACATAAATACAATATTTCCAGAATTCAAAGGCTCGACATATTCCAAGAATTATATTCTCAATGGATAGCGGAATTTCTAAATTAGTGCAAGCTTTTGTGTGGTCTTTTAGTTCTACGCGGCATATCGTTTTGACAGAGTGTATTCCCAGAAAAGATGGAGTAAAGATTCAGCTTGACATTAACAGAAAGTACATTTTCACTTGTGTTCATAAGTTCTGAATGGTAAGGCTGTTATAAGACAATTATCGTAAGTCCTCCTTTCAATACCACGATATTTCTTGTGAACTGTATCAGCCCTTGAGGAGCATCTCTGCAACACTCTCCTTTCTTGCAACAAGCTGACGGGCTGGTTTGTTGGCTATCTGTGATTTGGTTACATGATCAAACATGATGTACTTCCTGTTACTGATTATATTTAAGACATCGGACAACACGTTTATCTCAGTGAGTGATTTCTGAAGCTTTGTTCGGACAGAGTCCCAAGGCCGCAAGGAAGGCTGGAAATTAACTAGCTAGGATTTTCTCCCTGAACGGCTTCATATTTTCGTAGCCGATTCTACCAGCATTTCAGACATGGATAACTGTGACACATATTTTACGGCTGGCATCTTGTTAGGTGTTTGGCTTGTGAGTGTCAATAGGCTTCGTTCTCTTTCATTACCCTCCATCATATCAGCTTCTGTACATTCCTCACTGAATAAATACGACATTAATTTGGAAGATCTTGAAGAGGTTGTAAAGTCATCCAAAACTGGTGCAGCACCATCTGTTCCTTTCTAACTGAACAAATCCTGTGGAATTCTCAAAACGTGGGTGAGTAATTACTCAAGATTGGGTCAGCAGTTTTGAAATTTACTCCAACTTTTGTGTAATACTTTTATCGATTTTGTCAACACACATCCTAATTCTTTTGCTTTCTTCAGCTGCTTCCCAATATTTCTTCTCATTTGCCTTTTCATTACTGCTCAGTTTGACTTTCTAACCATTAGCAGTTCTGTAATCCTTGGCTGTTTTGGAATTGATTCTCTCTACACTGATATTATCTATTTTATTGGCATGCGTTGTATCCATCTATATCATTACTATCAATGGCGGCAAGGACACCATCACTATCAGATACTATCAACATTGTTGCTAGTGTAATGATTATTATCATTATTTAGTACAACCATCGTGCATCGCCACAATCAATCACTATCACTAGTAGTTTCCTCTGATACTGAGGGCGTGCTGGAAGAGTATTTTTAAAAAGGCCACGTAAACTACGAAACCGACATGTAATGTCCGTCTCCTTCCAGGGCTGAAAAGGCTATTATTCAGTCCAACAGGATGACCATTTACTCGTGATGTGCAAGTATAATGGTGGATTAAACCTTGCTCCAGCATCAGAGCCAAATCCTGTTGATCGAAATTAATATTGTCGCAGTCAGTTCGCCATTGTCTATTGACTATCGAACGCGTAGTAACCGTGAGAACAACAAGGCCGTCATAGCCTTTGGGTTGGTAAGTTTTCCCCCATCGGATTGAAATACCTGTCTTTATCCAAGTATTAGGTTTCATACAGTCAAATTAACGTTCTTTTTTTCATTTGTTTAACGTACGTCTTGCCAATACACATCTTTTGCACAGTTTTGTCAGAATTACGCTCAAGACTGGACACGGTTTTGTTGACTTGAGATATCAAAGTATTCAGTCCCACGCGATACAGGTTATTCTCACGATTCGCCGTTTTCCTTGCAAAGTCTATTAAATTGAACGAATAACCTCGATCAGTTCCTTGGCATAGAGTGTCAAAAGGTAATCCTCGGCGAGTGGTACGTGTGAACTCTGAAGCCATGACTATTATCAGTATCTAACACCAACTTATTTTCGGAGTACAAACAATATCTTAAATTTCAGTTCCACGGCAGCCATTTCCATTACAAAACCACCTCACAGAGTTGCCCAAAATTTACTCAATATCTTTTCTTTAAATTTTGTGAACTCAAATATTAGAAGTTGAAGAGTATGAAGAACTATCTAACCAAATCAAGAGATTGAGTGACTTAAGGTTTGAACAACTGAAATTTTTATTCCGTCTATCAGATTTGCCTTACGATCATGTTCCCGACAGTTATTCTTGTTCTACCAAACATGCCCTCGTGTTACCATAACTTGATAGAAAACGAGATAACTTACAACATAACCTTTAAAATGCGATACCTTACGATAGTCAAAATCCATTCTAATGACTCATCACTTATGGGATGATCTTTTTACAAGATTTCAGTTGCGGATTCGTCGATTTATGCGAAGTAAAGACCTCTGCTCCCAACTGTCGTCTGAACAAATGAAGGAAGGCTGCCAACTTGTAGCTGTCCACAACCACTTCCTTATTACGGCTGAAAACGCCGTTAATTTGACTATCTCGATGATTTTATCTCCGATTGGTAGTCAGTTGAACTAAGGGATCCTTTGACGTACTATAGAACACGCTATTCAAGCAATATACTGAAAACCTGAGACCAACTGAAAGCAACTGTACGGTCGGAATACTCATAGGTAAACTCGAATACTAAACATGAATTTTCACCATTTACATTTAGAGTTGACTTATTGCTTTTTATACTTAATATGGTGCAGTATAGTGTAAGAATTACTTACTAAAACTGCTTTAAAACCTTTGTTATTCACAAGCCACACTACATCAAAATAACCTGGCAAGATTCAGAATCCAGGTGTATTGCAATATGAAAACGTTCTCGGTTATGGAAGAAGGGGTTGAAAACCTCACTGAAAAAGAATAGTTCAACAAACAACTTCGCTCTTAAAACAACAAACTATCTCTTATTCCAATGAAACTAACAGTTTTGTCAGGTCACTAAATGCATGTTAGATTAGGATAAAAACAAGTCTGTTAATACTTAAAACAAAGACTCTTGTATCTTGGCCGGTAAGTAATTATTCTACAAGGAGAAACACAATCTTGAGTACTATATTTCTTTGAAATGCAACTGCGCTGGTTGTATTCTTTATAAACGAAGCTGTTATCAATAAATAATACAGTTTTATCGTGGTTCACATCTGAAAAAGTTTGTAAGGTTATGCAGATCTACAAATATGCCCGATAGACTACATGACCCGTTCGTTGCTTTCACTAAATTCAAAGTAGCAGAAATGGAGCAAAAGTGCATGAACACAACTCACCTACAGATTAAGTATACTTGTGAAGTATTCTCGGATAGTCTGATAATCTCCTAACATAAGGGAGAGGATAAATGATCTCGACAGGTTAGAACTCTATCTTAATAACGGCGGAATGTGAAACAAATAAAGATTGTTTCTCTAGTTCCAATTGGGTGCTTGTGTACTTCTATGCGTCAACGATTACATATTATCTATTTACGAGATAATTTTGTGTTTGAACTGATGTAACGATATACCCTGTACCAATTCATTTTGGAACATAATATTTTTTATTTGTAATTCTTTGTCAGTAGGAATCCGGCCCGATAATGAATACAAATCGTTATGTTTTCTGTACAAAACAAATTCTTCTTTCCCAAGAAGGTAACTGTATCTAGAAAAGACACATGCTCCGGTGTGTCCAAGTACTGGCTCCTGTCTCCACTATATTAATATTACGGTACTGCCATTAATTACTTTTCATTTGCACAGCAACATCGTCTTGGCGATAATTGCAAAATCGCTTTGATAAATCATTGGATAATGTTCAATTCTGTGAAGTTTTGCCTGGAAGATGAATGCAATTAACACCCTTCCATCTGCTCGCTTCACAAACAGTACTGTCCTGCATCCGGTATTTTTCATTTCTTTCTTTCCTTATCACTTCTACGGTTAATTGCCGCTGTAATAATTTTTAGGAAGATTTATCCTTAAAATCTCACACAATATTTTCTTCTCTTGGTTACTTTCGTTACAGCGCTTTCCTTTAGTCTGATTACTGGTGGTAGGGTTGAGCTTTGCCCTGCATTTTCCCGCCATTACATACCACACTCGCGCGCGTATTACGAGAATCGAACTGAACGTGGCCAGTTTGGCAGGAACCATGCAATTATAAGATCTGTACAGAACTGACCGCTGAGGCGAGTGGTGTGTCCTGACTAATACAGAAAGCAAGCTTAGTTTTTGGCCAATACAGATTATCGGATTCTTTCATTGTAGAGGCGTTGGATCATAATTCTAACACCAGTCGAGGTCCTCCTTGCTTCACGTTTTAAAGCCTAAGTCAATTCCAACAAGGTTTCAAGTCAAGACGTGTCCTTAATCGATGCGTTTGGCCTTTCATCCAAACTGAAACACGGCAGGTAGTGGATTATAGAAGGGAGAGATTTTTGGAATGTAAAGCCAGCATTTCGCAATGTTCGGTTGCAGGTTCGTGAAGAAAGTATGAGAGGCGAAGAGACAATTCTGACGGGAAATCTCCGATTATCGTCAGCCACTCACATTGTGACTAATGCTTCAACTTGCTGCGCAATTCTGTTTTTTCTTTTAGTATTGCAATATAAAAGTACTGAAGTAAAAGTTCATAAAATTTAATAATGATTAGAAATAGTTTGCAATACCCTTAAATGTTTTCAAACCTTCATGTTTTGCTCAATGGCCTAATCATTCATGCATGTTATATTTTACTCTACATCTTTAGTATCTTTACTACTTGCGAGACAATAAAGGTTAGAAACACTAACCTATAGTTGAATAAAATCAAACTACAACTCGTACGTTTTGCAAAGTTATTTCTCGGCTTGAAGTCCTATTTCGATTTTCATCAAGCAACGAACAGAAAACCAAGATATGCGTTGATGCCAGGAAGAACTCCTTAATTAAACGGAAACAAACATCAACGAAGAAATATTATGTTTGTTTTAAAGAGTAAATTTAATTTATATAATAGGTGTTATTGATAATATGTGTTATTGCGGTGGGAGAGGCCTTCCACAAAATCATAACTACATCAGGCCGCCAACTACATTTTTAAACTTTTAAAATGCAAATTGCGCTGATACCCATAATGGCTCTTAGAGGCTAATTATAACATTAATGGCAATCTTGCTGATTGCGAGTTCGATATATTGATAGCTGATAACCATAGCAAGAAACAGTTATACGATCAGAGCTGATCTGATCGCTTTGGGAGGACAAACAGATTTGCATGAAATACAACATTTACGAGTTACGTTAATTGGCATAAAAACCTCTCAATTATTGATACCCTTGCCAAACCAACTGAAAATGAAGTGATTCCATTTAACAAGCACAAATTAGGCAACGAGAATTAAAATGGAATCCCTTATCTTTAATAGGACTGATAAGCGGATTGCAAAATCTGAGAAACCTGGAGTGAAAAAAACTTGACTAGAAAATTGAAAAGAATATTTGATTGCAGTAAAAAATTCGACGTTTATATAACAAGCACATACAAGTATTTTGTATATTATTCGCAGGTTTTCAACTACGAACAATATTCATTCGATCAAACAAAATTACGTTCAGATCCGTTCCCTTAGCATATAACATGTTAGTAGAAACCTAGTTAAGATCTTACTGTCAGCTGATAGAACATCGACACGCATCATTACACACATCTGTGCGCATTCGCAAGAGAGCTGGAAACTGTTTCAGTACATGTTGTTTAAAGTATTTAAGTCTTAGTTTAAATTAAATATTTTTCTAGTAACACTGCCGGTAAAGTAAGAGACTACGGGCGCTTTCCATTTGTCGGGTCCGGCCAGTCTGGCCAGGCAGTTTATCACCCTATGTTTGTACAACAACTTCGTACCACAACGGGGAGAACTGCTCAGTACTTCTACTCCATGCAGTAGCGGGGTCATTCTGGCCTAAACCAGTTCCGTAAATTGCCCCATTCCATTTGCTTGGGCCGGCCAGACCGGTCAGTTACGACAAATGGAAAGCGCCCTAGGATCGCAAACTGTGTCGTGAAGTAAATCTGCTTTTTAGGATATAATTCATCTTCAATGAAGCTGCATAAGAGAAAAACGGCACCAGTCCATTGCTGCTGTTTCTGATTCGAACTCAGGTAGATGCAAACCAGTAAAAAAGTGTCTTTTGATTTCACTATCATCGTTCACCAGGTTGCGCAACACGTTATATGTGTGAAGGACGAGATCTCCTGCTAAGCATTTCACATTCTCCCTGAAAATGTAATTGAAGACAGAAGACTTCAGAAGGTAGGAAGGCGTTGCACCTGTCTTGATGTGAATGTCCCTGAGCAGTTTGAGAGACTTGTATAAGTTCATTTCCTCCTTCGAGAATCTCTGAATAAGCTGCAGCTCAGCTAGTGAAAATGATAATCTCCAGGTATCGCCTGCTGGTATTACGTGGTAACCCAAGTCTTTCACAAACCCAAGCGATTCTGGCAGTGGAGGTGCACGGGGTTCCAGGCCAGTCAAACTCCACTCTCTAAAAGGAATCGCCGGCGTGAGATCGACGTTAATATCTAGTAGTGGATACTCTGTGCCGTGCCACTGAAGATGGAGAAGAACCCCCACTTTACTGCTACTGACAAGTGGATGCAGATTGGTGCTATTGTTGTAACGAGTCAGGCCAAAAGTAAGATTTCCGTACTTTTCTCGTCTTAGAGAAAAACTAGCCTTCCATGCCAGCAGAACTAGATATTCTCTTAGCTTGATACAAGACAGGTGTTCATTTGTATCAAGTAGTTCGCCCCAATACCGCTTTTGCTCACTGCTCACGACTATGGATAACGCTGAATAAACCGTTTGTAGGTGCTGCCCTTCAATTTCTGTTAGTTCCACCATAAAGTCAAACTCGTCCGGAGCCCAAAGTTTTGTGCCCTCGGGTACACTCCCTGTAAGATGCAACTTGTGTCGGAATCGCGGGTCAATTCCAGTTATTGACATTAACAGATCATGCACGAGGGACCTCACCTGACAGCCGATCTCACACTTTTCGTGATCACAAGGGTTGTCTTCAAAATGAAAACATCCAGTACTATATTGATCACAAGAAGTTGAAATATCCTCAATTATATGGCTCACAGCCATTGGGGCGGGTGGAATATAATCAAACTCAGATGGCTTGCAGCTCTTGCTCTTCTGAAAAGATTTCATCTCTCTAATGAATGGAAACAGCTTTTGTTCCAAAGAGGTTACAGCGTCCTCTGTCTGTGCTAAACAAGCAGGATGAAAATATTTCGCTTCTTCCAAAGGACCAGCGAGTCCGCACTTAGCCTTCAGATCATTAAGTACAGATATTTCCTTCAAGGGCGTTTCTTCTTGAAAAATTGGCAATTCAAAACAATTTGGGACTGGATAGGTTGTACTTCTTAAACCGCGTGCTTTTAATACTACTGGGATCTTTTCATTTAATGTGTCAAAAAGAGAATCTCTTTGTATCGTCCATCGTTTTCTCGGCCACAGCGTTCTGGCACTTCTAAGGATGACTATAAGTTCCTGTTGTAACTTCCAATCACTTCGTGGATTCCAACCATTTTTGACCTTGCCTTTCATTTTTGAAATCCTGTCATCCACAATGCTTCGGACTGATCTTCCTCTTATGTTGATGCTGTCACGCCAGCCTCCCGATGCTAGAAGTTGAACACATTCACAGTGCGCATACTCTGCAGCAATGTGCGCTGGGCTGTTACCGTCAAGATCAACTGCATTCACATCTGCACCAACAGCTATCAGCCCTTTAACGAAACTTTTATTTCCTCCAGCTGCAGTTAAATGAAGTAACGTCTTGCCTTCCGAATCCTGTATGTTAAAGTTAACTCCTGCTATACTCAGGCGATGAAGAATCTTCTCGAAATCGTTAAGAAGAGCAGGAGCATCGTCTGTCTTTAACCGGACAACGTCCGCCAAAACAACATGTAGTAGTGGCTCCCCGAGAATGTCCCGTATGTTGAGGTCGCAACTTTGGCTGAGAAGCAGAGGCAAGAAGGTAAGTGTATCTTGTGGTGAGTTTTTAAATGCAACATTAAAATGCACAGATCTTCCAAGTTGGTCACGGATTGACGGATCTGCACCATGCATTAGTAGGATTCTTAAAGTCTGCTCACACAGTGGGCGTTTCTCTGTTGCTACATGAAGAGGACTTGCTCCGCACTTGTCTACAATGTTCGGGTCAGCTTTGTAATTCAAGAGATGTCGAATAATATCTACATACAAACTGTTTTTAAATGTAACAGCTAAATGTAAGGGCGTTGTTCCAGCAGAATCGGCTTTGTTGGGATCAGCTCCATGCTTTAGGAGAACATGGACCACATCCAACTCTGCTTTTCTAACAGCTTTATGGAGCGGCATCCAACCTTGAGCATTGCCGTGGTTTGGATTGGCTCCACGAGACAGAAGTTCGGTTACTATTCTGCTGCTGGTGCCATATCCTGTAACTGCCGCAAGGAGTGGTGTTACTCCATCCAAACCTATTTCGTTAACATCCAGATTGCAATTCTTCGCAAAAAAATATATTAGCGCAGAAAGGCATCCATTTTCACTAGCAATATGTAGAATGTTTCTTCCTTTGTTGTCTAGAATCCTAGAATCAGCTCCATATTCTAAGAGTATTTCTGAAATTTGCAATGCTTCGCCTTCCTTTTCAACACTTTCAGAACCATCTGAAACATTGGACGAACTATTTTCTCTGGGTGGATGCTGGACTGACAAAAGTAACGGTGTTTCTCCATCTGACGTCCGTACATTGGGATTTGCGCCACCTTCCAGAAGACTTTTAACAATCTTAAAGTTGTTCAGTGTAACAGCGGCATGAAGAGGTGTTCCAATGGGCTTCTTCAAACGATTTTTTCCGCCAATGTACGTCAGTCGGTTGGGGTTCGCCCCCAGGTCTAACAATGATTGTACCAGTTTAGGAGACTGAAAATTATTGACTGCCATACAGAGAGCTGACGCGTTATGCTCATTTCTATATTCTGGATTACCTTTATCTTGAATATATGTTAAAAACTCCTTTTCATCGCAGGGCATGTCCAGATAAAACCATCTATGTGATCCAGCCACATGCACAATAGAAGGTACACATTCATCCATAATGATAACCGTATCAGATGTAATTCAACGGTAAAAAAGTTCGAATCTCTGAGGAGAAAGAAAAGTGTACCAGTGTCTTATCATTCCGAATGGAATAAAATCTCATGTCTCCAAAATGTCTGCAGGGACATCAAGAACCTCGCCGTTCAAATCCAAATGGCCAAGGTTTTCAGTCACAAGTAACAGCATCTTTCAACCAATGGCAGTAGTTTCGTCTTGTGCTAGTCCTGGAAAACGGTAGGTATACACTACTTCTAACATTACCACAGTCCAATGTCAATCTCTCTAACTACTCATGTTCAGTTTTCAGTTTTGAATGCTCCAGGTGGGATACGAGGAGTCAGTATTCTCACAGTACGATCCAGGCGATGCCACACATCGCATTACAAAATGCCTCGTATTTGCATCAAACACGAGCTCCTGCATATATAGCATTGACTAGTAGGTAAAAACTGAAACTCAAGGAACTCCTAGGTTTCGAAACAGTCTGATGACCGCGTGTCAAGTCAGCGTCTCTTCATTTTCGCTTATGTCAAGCTAGGAACCTATGATATTTATGATCACGGTTGGAGCTGTGGAGAAATGATTGACCGAATTTTGGTTGTTTTTGTAACGAGTTACCGAGAAAACCTTAAGTTTTGTGAGGAGGACAAAATATTTTCTGTTCAGTACCAACACCGTCCATATAAAACGGCCGGTCCCTTGCCGGAAAGTCATGAATTAACGGCAGATAGTGAATTGTAAACTTGCAGCATTTATCCAGTCGTACCCCTAACCCCACTCCCCTCGATTAAGAATCAGTTCACTCTGTCATATTCATGCCGTTACACTCAGTCCTCAGAGCCAATTTTCCTTTCACAACTTTGATTCCAATTGGCTTGGTAGATACATCTGTACATGGACATATATTTAAAAAAGTACAATCCCATAATAAACTCTCCAAAATACTACTCCAATAATATATGCCCATTAGCTAATGTTCTGCTAAATACAAACATTACTTCTTTTCAATATTATTATATTAAGAAACTGAAACTAGCGAATGCGTGTCATCGAGGCATTTCCAGAACAGTAAACAATCTGAACTACAAGCTTTCCAATGGTACTGGAAATAGAAGTGAACACGTGTTTATGTCGTTCCTTGGATAAACTGTGAATCACGCGAGCAGGCCTTACGAAAGTGCAAATTACGGTGCAATTAATTATATGCATCCTAATCTTCCGATGTTTCCTACATAAGGCTGTTGTGAATATATACAAGCACTAAATATTGAAAATAAAACAGTTAGCAGATTATTTCTGGAAATAATGCAAAATCGCGACATTTTATAAGTATTATAATATTTAATATTTTAATAGTTTCAAAACTATTTATGAACCATAATATTTATTTAGTACAGGCACAAGATGACAGGTCAAACATATCAAGGACTGATTCATTAGGTATTAACTGTATAGCTCAATATTTAAACATTTATGTTTTTGAATATCGCCTGAAACTAAATGGGAAACTCTAGAAAGGTATATGCTCTCTGTAATGTCTTTCACTATAATTTCATTTTCTGCACTTTAATTGTCGCTATGTCCCCGCTAAATGGAAATAGGTGACAAAAATAGGGGCAGGGCTGTATATACCGATTTTATTTTCGTCGAAAACAGTACGTACTTCGTTCACGACAATGTTACAGGCAGGAAGTGAAATTAAATTCAAATCAACACGAGCGCCACCGACTATATTGTGAGCGTGGTTGGCGCAGTCAGCAAGACCTCTGCCTCCCAACCAGAAGGTCCCGGGTTCAATGCTCGGCCTTGCCGGGGGTTGAATTTGTGCGACCTTCTTTCGCCA
>JANVCJ010070348.1:0-12676 GCA_026413505.1 Epizoanthus ramosus
CAGGATTTTAAAACGGCGACAATGCATAAATATCAGCATTTGTTAATTTCACTTCATTTATTAGTTATCATTCACAAACATTTTCAAAGTCGTTTCATAATAGATGACAGATTACTGGAAGAGTTGGTTTGGTTGCTAAAACTATAGATGCAAGTAGCCTAGCTATATATACAGATCGCAGAGCTGTTGTTATGGAAGCACAGAAAAAATCTATGATACCGATTGACTTGATTCTAGGTTTATTGAATAGCTAGATTCCTAGGCATCGTGTTAATGCATAAAATATCAACTGTTTACAAAACCAGCAATTGAAATTACCGTTAGAACTTAGGACACTTAATGGATAGATAGGTGTTCAAAACCACATGGGGTCACAACTTAAAATTTGGCTATGCAGGTTTGCATTCTTTCTTATAATTTTAGTGCTGTCCATAACCCTGGCACATGAAACAATGCACAAATACCAAAACATGTTCAAAACCCTAACCCTAACCCTAAGCACAAATATCATCAAACATCACATTTACTTCAAAATTGCAAAATCAGCACAACCAAAACGCGCCTTGCAAATACGATCCAAAAACAGATATCCTTGAAGTTTTTGCACAATTCAAGAATGTAGCATTTCAAAGCAACCCTTCTTCTTGTAAACTACTCACTTACCTTTCAAAAATGTAGCAAACACAGGCTCCATTAGCACTTTTTGGGAGTCTACTTTCAATAAGTTGCCACAATGCAGAAATCCGCCCCATTGCATTCTGGGAAAAACCGTCTCACGAACGGGCCAGTCCACACCCCAATATTTTATGGAAAAACGCCGTTTTACAGTATGTTATTTTTATTATTAAATTATACAAATACTGGTCTGGTCATTAATTCATTCATTCGCATACATTCAGAGTTTCTGCATTTGTTGTGGCATTGTTTAATCTCTAACAGTTTTGAAATTGGTATTGGGGGGAGGGGTGATCCTTCGTGTTTCTCAAAATGACTTATGCTAATGATTATGGCTAATGATTCAGCGTGCTAGTAAATTAGACAAATTGTATGTACTATATCTATTGCAAATTAAATAATTCACTTTATTGTCTTTGCGTGCGACTATTGGAAAAAAATCATCCATTTTCAGTTTCCAGTTGGTGGCATGAGCCGTGAATAGAGTTTCTATGAAGTTTAGCTCGAATTCGAACAGTAAATCTTACAAATCGTATATTTCCGATTTCAGTTTGGCTTTCACTCGTCAGTTTAGTGATAGCTTTGAAATGCTGGCTAACAAAGCTTGGTGCAACAACAACAACAACAACAACAACAACAATAACAATAACAAATCCATTAACCAAAATACATTACAAGTACCAGTTGATGTTTTCGAGATGCCAATACAAACACATACAAAACGTTGCCTCATAATCTAGATAATCCATATACATAGTAACAGGCTTCTTATCACTGATAATGACTTTGCTCAGAATCAAGAAATAAGATTATTATTTCAAGACACGCTGCATGGACGTACCAGGTATCACAACAAAAGGTATCTTACTATATGAAGTGCATGACGAGATACAATTTACCAATAACCGCCACTCGTGTATTGCGTTGTTTTAGTGCATCAGAATTGCCGGCGCCAATGGCTGTAGAATATTTTATTGTACTTTGTTAATGGTAATGCAAGAAGGAATATTGCTTTAGGTAGGACAAGTGACTGAATAGCTAAATAGGAACTTAGATGTAAGGACTTAGATGTTAACTTATTGTTGGTACACACTCTTAATATCCGCAATGAAATGAAGTTTCGAAAAACGCTAAAAACGGTAACAACTTCTCACATTCTTGTTTCAGATTGTGCGGTCTATTTTACCCAACCAACCAACATTCCGTACGAGGATGTGTCTGTAGAGGCGGGTAGTGACGCCCGACTGGTGTGGAAATACACTGTTGATAACAGAGACACAGAATTAGAAAAGAACGCGGTTACGTGGAATACTTTTATGCCTCGACTTATATCAGTTCCTAGTAATCGCAGAGAGATCATAGTAGAAGAACGAGACGGAACAAGAAAGACTGACCTAGCAAGTACTCCATCTTATCTCAAGGGTAGAGTCAGTATAGAGAGTCAAGCCACGCTGGTGATTAGGAGCGTCAGGACGACAGATGATAGCTACTTCCAATGTCTTCTGAGCACCACCTCTTTAATTACACCAGAAGTGACAAGTCTGATAAGGCTAACTGTGATTAGTAAGTGCACGTATTTTCCGATCTTTTTTGTCATACTTATGCGAAATAATGTTCAATGGACCTCAGTCGCCAATTTACAATTCCCCTTTTGTCACTTGTGTGACCGTTGCTAATTGCTACGTGCTCGTAGCAAGGCTGCCAATGAGACTTTAGGTGCAAGGAGCGTATCCCATGATGTCATTCACATGCTTGTAGCTAGTTTTCATAACGCCCCTTTGGCGCCCGTAGCGAATTACTTGACTTGCATGAAGGGGCGTTGGTTCATTTTTCTGATGCATTACGTGTTTGGCACGCAGTTATAGCATGTCCATTACGGTGCTTGGATAATAATTCATAGATTTTTACGCTCGGATTCCTAATCGTAAAGGGCCAACGCTTATTTATGCTCCACACGATACACAGTGTTTTTATACGCTACCAAAACGAATGTAATAAGCACAACAAATTTTTAATCCAGTGTTATTCTGATACTCCAGCTTTTGACTGATGATCGTTCGTTTATTCATCTAAATCATTAAAGTAGAATCAAGAGTCTATAATAATATATACTTTAATTAGTATGTGGATTTTGAATCGAAATGTTCAGTAATTTTTCGACTGTCATGAATTTTGGGAAGTCACTTGAGCTGGTCAGCAGGTACTCGTTGTGACGTCATTTAATTACATACGAACAGCTGTGCGTCACGCTATCGAAGGCTTTCGGCCTACTCACACTAAGGCAATGCTACTACTAACATTGCAATCTAGTGGGCTATGACTCTTTGCAACTAATAGTTTTGGATAGAGAAATTCTAGAATGAGATTCTAATAAATATTAAATATTAAATATAGTAGTTAGCCTTTATAGTATGAAGATAGATTTGTTAACCCTATCTGGACTGGGCTATTTTTGTTACTAGGAAGACTGGGGAGGGGGGCGAATCGCCTCCCTCTTTAATTTCCTTAATATAAATGGCAGCATAACCATAATTGCTATATTACTTAATTGACCCATGATGTACATTTTAGCAATTAGCGAATTCAATTATGACGTCATGTGACGTCACAAAGACGCCATCTTGTTTATGATGGCGGCCATCTTGGATTTTGATGACGTCAGAATTTTGCCTTAATTGATTTCAAATTAATTAGAAACATAAAATTGTTCTGTGCTGAGCTACATCTATAATTTCGGTGAAAAAATCCAAGTTTAAATTAAATTTTCAGATACGTATCTAACGCTATGATTTGCAGATCAAATTGTCCGCTAATAAGTTGGTAGCATTTGCCGTTCATAAATGGCGAACGAAATTGAAGGCATCACTATCTGAATTTTCAGTTACCATGGCAACTGAGAAAATTGCCTAGTTTGTCCTTTTTAGTTCACTCAATCTAGCAAATATGGAGGAAAACTGGAAAGTCAATGAAGCAAGAAAACTTATATTTTGCATAGTTCTAGCTATGCAATAAACGTAACAATTATGAATTAATCCTGATTATTTGTGGAGAAAATAGTTTTTGAACACCAAACACCTGATACCGATTGACTTGATTCTAGGTTTATTGCATAGCTAGATTACTAGGCATCATGCTAATGCATAAATATCAACTGTTTACAAAAACAGCAATTGAAATTACCGTTAGAATTTAGGACACTTAATGGATAGATAGGTGTTCAAAACCATATGGGGTCACGAATTAAAATTTGGCTATGTAGGTTTGCATTCTTTCTTACAATTTTAGTGCTGGCCATAACCCTGGCACATGAAACAATGCAAAAATACTAGAACATGTTCCAAACCATCAACTCACAGTAAGAAAGTTGAGCATAAATATCACCAAACATCACATTTCCTTCAAAATTGCAAAATCAGTACAACCAAAACGCACCTTGCCAATAAGCTCCAAAAACACATATCCTTGAATTTTTTGCACAATTCAAAAATGTAACATTTCGAAGCAACCCTTCGTCTTGTAAACTACTCAAAAATGTAGCAAACACAGGCCCCATTATCACTTTTTGGTTGTCTACTTTCAATAAGTTGCCACAATGCAGAAATCTGAATTCTGGGAAAACCGTCTCACACGCAAACGGGCCAGTCCACACCCCAATACTTTATGGAAAATATATGTCTCCAACCAGGGTTGCATTCTCCACAAAAAAATTAGTCGATCAGTTTTAACGTTCAATGAAACTTTCATATGTGAAGAGCAATACCATGGTTGAGACGACACATTTGAGACAGGCTCCTCATCTGTCAATGACTGACCACTGGTACGTTTGATAGCAACCTTCCAGCAGGTTTTTGTCATATGTACAGTGCCAATAGTTAGTTCTTCGATACTGACGAGGAATTAAGCCTGTCCGCACCTTATGATGTGCTCAGGCACCTGCAAATGGTCAAATTAAGAACAAATATGTCCATTCTTTTCCACTGAACTGTGGTCTTGTAACACGAGTTGCTGGCCACAAAAATAAAATGGCAAAATGGCGGGACAAGTCACATGATCTGTGGTCTGCACACGTGACACATATGTATCATACCCAGTCCCCCAGCTTTTATCTCTAGAGAAATATGAATGCCAAGAGGCCCCATCCCCTCTCCTAGAAATCCAAAAAATTATTATTTTATTTCTTCTTTTTTTACACATTTTCTAGGGTATATCATACCCTTTTAAGAGCTACTCTGTAAAATTCGACTAAAGTTGGACACGAAGAAAAATTGAATTCCTGAGTCTTTGTCAGGTGGTACCTTTTAGGGAAACATATTCGGAACCACAATGAATTTGGTTGAAATTGTTTTGTTGCCATGGCAACACGATAATTGTTTTCTCCCCCCTGACGCCAATCTGGACCTTGTCAAATTCGGCAACATAGGGTATATTTCGAGCCATGCAGCGATAAAACGAGCGAAGAAATCCAAATAAACTTTGGATGTTCTTTTAGTACATCGTTTTATCTTTAAGTTTCTTCAATATTATGAGCTATCGTTGAGTTGTGAAAAAATGACAATCTTTTTAGCAAGACCAGTCACGGCCACTCGAAAAGAACACCATTTTGAGCCAGAATGTAGCACTAATAATTTACAGCGAGGACCAAATATAACAGAGAAAAACAACGCAGCAAAAGAGGTAACTGTAAGCATATATTGTATCAGCAAATACACTATATGTTATTCGATTGTAAAATAAAGCCGTGCAAATGTTATCTTGTTTAGAATAGAAGTTATGTAATAATGAAATGTACATAGCAACAAGTTAACCGGCTAACAAAAGGGAAAACAAACAGAAGGAACTTGGGAATGGGGTTGTTTTGTGTACGGAACACAGATGAACACAGTTGACGTCATACTCGAAAACTAAGAGAGAAATGTCACCCAACCATAATTAACACCTAAGACACCTAAGACCGCAGATCGGGGAGATGAATTGAAGGTGAAATTATTGTATAAAACGCAACAAACCTTCCTGGTGACTATGAATACCAGTACCACTCCGTCTTCAAAATGTCTGTAAATTATTGTATCACAATTCTATGTACCGGTAACTATCAGCCATTTTCGGCTCTTACTGAAAATGGTGCACATGGCCTGAAGTCTGAAGTCTGAAGTCTGAACTCTGAACTCTGAAGTTTGAAGTGGCCCTCCTCAGCCTTCGTTCATTTCACTATCAGAAATAATATTAATTGTTAAATCAAAATACAGTGCGATTTTCTTCTGACAATATGTAATTTAAAAGACTTTTCATGTCGTATAAGAGGCATATGGTAGAAGAGCAAATGTAACATGTTTTCAAATATAAAAGGGGTCTTGTATACAATTATTTACAACTCACTTTGGGTTGCAAGACAGTCATAGAACAGCACGAATTAAGTTATATTTGCACCGAAACCAAGCTAGAGCCACGTACAGTGAGGTAGCCTTGCCCATTTGTCCATTATTTCATTAGGAAGCCGCAGCCCATGGAATTTGGTATGGGATTGTATACATAACATTTTTATCTCCGTGCTTGCGGTGTGGCTAATAGTTCAAGAGACTGCAGAATTGAGATTGTATTACCGGATTATATGCTTGTGTCTTTGAATGGTATGCTCGAAATTTGGTAATGTCACTCAATGTATCAATGTGTGGCAATAATGAGTGTCTTCTCGAGAAAATCAGGCAAAGCCAAAGAGTGGAAGAAGGGGCTCACTGAAACTGCACCATATTGCTGCCAATAAACCCCCTACTGCAACTATTCATCATGGTATAATAATAATAATATTAATAATAGTAATAATAGACTTCTAAAGCGCTTATACAAAAACAGTCCTAAGCGTTGTACAGTCGCCATTACATAATTACTTAATAATAACTTAATAACTATCAATAAATAATATTATATTCCTATTTATGGGCTGTGCTATTGTATTCAGAGATCAGATCACCACCCACTCTAAGTGATTGCAATTATCTTTTACATTTTTGATCATCAAGATCTGAGACTTACATGATTACAAGCATGTCACCCCAATTGAAATGCACCTAAAATCTTTATAAAGTAATTTATTTTCGAGCTGATACAATAGCCTCGCAGTGGAGGTCGGTTTTGACTATATTCGAAATCTACAAAGATGCTCATACTTGGACGACACAATTTTCGTGTTGTAAGTCAAAAAAAAGTATCTAGCAGACGAGACTTACGTCCAAGTATGAGCACTTTGTAGGTTTCAAAAATGGTCAAACTGACGTCGATTGTGAGGCTTGTATCAGCTTGACAAGAATCAATTGGGAGTAGACATGCCAGTAATCATGTGAGTCTGCGATCTTGATCATCATAATTGCAATCAAAGTTTCCAGCTTTCGTCGGATTTTGTATGATACAATTGTTAATTTTTTGGGGGGTGTTGATCTCTGAACATAAGAGCACAGCCCAGGAATAAATTATACCATATTTGCAGGAGGGTAATTACTGGTAGTAATATGGAGGAATTTTATGGTGCAATTTTTTTTAGAGCAAAAGTCCATTCAACTTTTACCTCTGGCTCTTGTCTATGCCGTTTTAAAGATATGTTGAAATTAATTCGATATGAAGTGTAACATATTTTTCTCAATTCATATTTACTGGTACTATTGAAATTAAGAATTCCATTGTCTGTTCAGTGGAAAGGTTATTAATTTTAATTAATATTAAATATTAATATTAATATTAAAATTAATATTAATATTAAAATATGATTTTCGAGGTAGAATTTAATATTTTAAATGTCAGCTCAATTGGTAAAGCAATGTTGCATTCTTGCAGTGTGATCTTCAAGTTGCAATTGACGTAAATGAAAATTCCATTCTTCTTCATATATAAACCTGAAGGGAAAAAGTAAAAATATAAATGTACAATTTTATGAATAAATACATTACCCTACGATCTTCCCTGCCAGGTATCTTCAATTAGGTATATACATGTATTTTTTTTATAAAAACGGGGGAATAAGGTAAAAAAGAATCCACAATTTTATGAACAAAATACAATTTCCCCTACAGATTTACGGGCGAATCATCTTGTAACTTCTGCTGAGATCCCAACAGCTGATTTAAAAATTTGTATAAGGGAATGTATTTATTCATACAATTGTACATCTATTTTTCTTTTTCCCTATTTTATAATCAAAATACTACCATATATGCTAATTGCGCATGCGTGTTACTAAATCTCAATCACGTTACTAACTCTCGAACGCGTGTTACTAACTCACGATCGCGTGTTACTAACAAGATTTAGTAACACGCGATCGAGAGTTAGTAACATGTGATTGAGATTTAGTAACACGCGATCGTGAGTTAGTAACACGCGATCGAGAGTTAGATAGATAGATCTTTATTAAAATTTCCTTCCTTGCAGTTGATAAAACTGAATTACAAAGGTTACATATTTAAAATTTGTTACAATAAAAAGTATTTACAATATGTTAATATTTTGCTGACATGAATATGATAAAATACAATTACAATTAACAAGTTACAAGTAACATGCGATCGAGAGTTAGTAACATGCGATAGAGAGTTAGTAGCATGCGATTGAGATTTAGTAACACACGATTGAGAGTTAGTAACATGTGACCGTCAGTTAGTAACACGCGATTGAGAGTTAGTAACACACGATCGAGAGTTAGTAAAACTCGATTGAGTGTTAGTAACATGCGATGAAGAGTTAGTAACACGCGATCGTGAATTAGTAACACGCGATCGAGAGTTAGTAGCATGCGATCGAGTTTAGTAACAAGTGACCGAGATTCACTAACATGCAATCGAGATTTAGTAACACACGATCGAAAGTTATTAACACGCGATCAGGAGTTAGTAACATGTGATCGAGATTTAGTAACACACAATCGAGAGTTAGTAACAGGCGACCGTGATCGAGTTAATAACATGCGATCTAGAGTTGGTAACATGCGTTCGAGAGTTAGTTACATGCGATCGTGAGTTAGTAACACACCATCAAGATTTAATAACACGCGATCAAGAGTTACTAACATGCGATCGTGAGTTAGTGACACACGATCAAGAGTTAGTAACACGCGATCAAGAGTTAGTAACACACGATCAAGAGTTAGTAACACGGGACCAAGAGTTAGTAACATGTGCTCCAGAGTTATTACATGCGATCGAGGTTTAGTAACACACAGTCAAGTTTAGTAACACACGATCGACATTCAGTACCACGTGATCGAGATTTAGTAAAACGCGATCGAAAGTTGGTAACCTGCGAGCGTGAGTTAGCAACACGCGATCAAGAGTTAGTAAGACGCCATCGAGATTTAGTAACATGCAATCGAGATTTAGTAACACGCGATCGAGATTTAGTAACACACGATCGAGATTTAGCAACATCAAGAGTGAGTAACACTCCATTGAGAGTTAGTAACATGCGATCGAGAGTTAGTAACATGCGTTCGAGAGTCAGTAACATGCGATCGAGATTTAGTAGCACGCGATCAAGATTTAATAACACGCGATCAAGAGTTAGTAACATGCGATCGTGAGTTAGTAACACACGATCAAGAGTTAGTAACACTCGATCGAGAGTTAGTAACACGCGATCGAGAGTTAGTAACATGCGACTGTCAGTTAGTAACATGGGATCGAGATTTAGTAACACACGATCAAGATTACTGCAGGAATTGAAGAAAATACTAGAAAGCGTTTAGATGAAACTGAACAATTGTTATGCGAAGGACCGATTAGACGAGAAGAAGCTCTTGAAGCTTTAAAGCATATGGAAAATGGCAAAACACCTGGAATAGATGGTTTTACAGCCGAATTTTATAAATTTTTTTGGGTTGATATAGGAGTTTTTCTTGTTCGTGCTATTAATTTCTCTTACACATTATCATCCATGTCAGTTTCACAAAGGAGGTCAATGATCACTCTTATCCCAAAACCAAAACGGATTCGATACTACTTAAAAAACTGGAGACCTATATCTCTTTTAGGTGTGGACTACAAAATTGCCTCCTCCGTAATTGCAAATAGAGTGAAAAGGTTCTTGACAAACATTATTAGTGACTCCCAAAAAGGTTTCATAAAAGGAAGAAAAATATCAGACAATACTAGATTCTTGTTTGATTTGTTAGAAAAAATGGACAATGAAAATATTGAGGGGCTACTTCTTTTAATTGACTTTGAAAAAGCTTTTGATACACTAAATTGGGAGTTTATAGATAGCTCTCTAGCTTATTTCAATTTTGGTCCGTCCCTTAGACAATGGATAAAAACATTTTATAGTGATATTACTAGCTGTATTAGTTATAATGGACACTGCTCTAACTTTTTTTCTGTTGAAAGAGGTGTTCGACAAGGAGACCCATTGTCACCATATCTATTTATAATTGCAGCGGAAATCTTCTCCCTGAGGGCTAAGAATGTAACCTTGTTAAAAGGCATTGAAGTGCATGGTAACAAATACCTTCTTGGGCAATATGCAGATGATACTTTTTTTCTTTTAGATGGTACAGAAGAATCTCTACGAAGTTGCCTAAAATTACTTGATTCATTTTCTGATATATCTGGTCTTAGAATTAACTCGGATAAAACCAAAGCAATTTGGCTAGGTTTAAAGAAGGGCTGTAGAATAGAACTCTGTCCAGAAGCTAAGCTACAGTGGATACACAATGGTAAATTTACCCTTCTAGGAATCACTTTCATCATAAATGAGGCTGACTATGGTGCAAGCTTTAATTATGACGAAAAAATAAAAGATATAGATGAGCTATTAAAAAGTTGGTCTTTTAGAAGTCTATCCTTATTAGGAAAAGTTACAGTCATTAAGTCTCTCGCGATCCCTAAGTTAGTTCATCTCTTCCAGTCGTTACCAAACCCAACAGATACTCAGATGGCACGTTTAAATACTCTTTTTTATAAATTTATTTGGAATAATAAACCCGATAAGATTTGTAGGAAAACTATAATAAATGATATTATGGAAGGAGGGTTAAAAATGTGCCATATCCCATCTTTTGTAAATTCCTTAAAAATATCGTGGTTAAAAAATCTTCTAGAACCAAATTATAAAAGCGATTGGAAAACTCTAATCGCGACGCATCCTCTATTAAACAAAACTACCTTTTGGTCTCTAAATCAAGCATCTTTGAACAACATGTCACATAAGATATCGAGCTGTTTTTGGAAAGATGTAATTCTGGCATGGGGAACTTATGTAGGAAATCCAAAGGAACCACAACATTTTTTTCATCAACCATTGTGGAACAATTCCTTTATTAAAATAGAGAACAAACCATTTTTCTGGAGACCATGGGCAGAAGCAGGTATAAATTTTGTACATAACTTAATAGATACTAATGGCAGTCTTTTATCCTATAACAAGTTTCAAAAGAGGTATAATTTTAGAGTCAATTTCTTAAGTTACTTCAGTGTAATAAGTGCAATCCCTAAATTATGGATTACAGTTATAAGAAATGCTTTGTCTATTGAAACGAATTTAAATTTGAGCCAAAGCTCTTTATCTACATTCCTGTCTGAAAGGAAGAATTCAAAAAAATATTACAAATATTACGTCAACAAAATACGATCCTTACCAACAAAAAGTCAAGATAAGTGGATTTACATTCTACAATTACAAGACGTTGATTGGTCTAAAATTTATAATATTCCTTTTGGATGTTCAAAAGAGACAAAACTTCAATGCTTTCAGTATAAACTTCTTCACAAAATTCTTCCAACAAATAAGTTTCTTTTTCAAATTGGTTATAAAGACACAAATAAATGCTCATTTTGTAAATCGAAAATTGAAACAATTGTACATCTTTTTTACGAATGTCCCTACGTAACCGAAATATGGAAATTTCTACGCTCACACGTTGAGCAAAATACAAATTTAGTTTTAAACCTCACTTGTCCAAACATTCTTCTTGGCATACTAGAAAACGGACCATCTGCAAAGAGCGCCAATTATATAATATTGCTTACAAAATATTATATCTATATATGTAGATGCACGGATATTTTACCAAGCCATTCTTCTCTATTACCATATATTAAAAATAAATACGAAATTAGAAAATTTGCGGGCTATAAACAATTATACGAGCTGGATAAGCTGTTAAAATAGAGAATACAAACAGAAATGTATTATTTGTACACTATGTAAAACATCATATGGGAAATAAAAAAATAAAAAAAAAAAAAAAAAAATGTACCTGTACCATGCGCATCATGGCTCCATGAAATGCCGAACTTGCCGTATCACTGTAAACTATATACCCAGGATATTCCCGTATTCGCCGCGTGTATAAAGGAAGTATCATGGCTCCATGAAATCCCGAACTTGCCGTATCACTGCAAATCATATCCTTGATATCCCTGTATACTCGACGTATAGTGACGTATCGTGACGCATGATTCTTCGGAATTACGGACATTTTGTCCGAATCCTGGACGTGATATTTCATGGGTACTCGGGGTACACTAATCATGGCCATGATTCTCTATGATATCCAAGGATACTGCGAATATCATGATCCGTACCCTCGAATATCACGGCCGTGATATCTGCCTTTTTGCACAGTTGTGCCAATGCACTTGTACAAGTTTCTAAATTAATTGTCTGACCTCCTCTATAATTTTCTCATATAAAGACCACCAGTCTTGGTCAGGCCTTATGGGTATTACAGGTATCCTGCAATTAACATTCTGTTACTAATTTTTCTTTGATGTAATGTGTTATATTATACATTTTCATACTTTCTCGATTCTGATTGGCTACACACGCACTGTTAATTCCTAGGTGGCGTGAAACCGTTACGTCATATCTACAGACAATAGTTTTATGCATGCCGCAGAAATGACGTCATTTCTGCAGATAATAGTTCACGGCTGTCATTAAAATTGTTTTCAAATGTAAAATTGCAAGTTTTTATCTTTATTAATGCTCCTGCATTGCAGATGTATAATAAAACAATTAT
>JANVCJ010070359.1:0-12676 GCA_026413505.1 Epizoanthus ramosus
TTTGCTTCTTTCAAAGTAATTTTTAAACAAGTGTTTCAAGAAGTCTGAGTCTGACACTGTTTTTTATTGCACTGCAGTTGTAACAAGCTGTTGCTCTTCTCCCAGTTCTTGTTGCAAGTTCAAAATTATGATCAAGGTTCTCAAACAGTTTGGTTTCATTTATTCCCTTTTCTGTATAATTGGAACCAGCGAGAGTGGAAGGAATGAACAAATTGCTGTGGGCGTGAGCCAAACAGCCGTTCATTAGTTCGACCCTATTAAGGAAACTTCCTCCACTGTATCTAGCAGTAACACAAGTGCAGACCCTCTCTTCGGTTAAGTGAATCTCCGTCCACAGAAACTGCACTTCTTTCACGGATGGACGTTAATCTGATGCTCCATCTACACGAATACAATCAATAATTTTTTCACTTGATCTGAGTATTAGATTTTATCATTTCAAAGGCAGCAGCATGTTGCGAAGGGTTGTTCTCAAAACATAGTGTGGCTTTACCACACCAACACATTGCTCCATTGTTGTGTTTGTTCGCTTGAACAGCTAAGACGATGTCTGCAGAACTGACGTATATTTGTTCAAATAGTCAGTCCGAGTAGTAAGTTCTTGCTCGTCCACTGAAAGGGACTTGTGTTGGTTATGGGTGTACGTTGTATCTAGACGAAAGCCTGCTTGGTCATCTCTGTTAAGGTTAATTTGATTGTTACCATCCTGTTGCACATGATCGAGTCCCTTGTACATGGACAACTGTAATGCACATCAATATTCAACTTTAGCTGAAAACCTTTTCTGGCTCTGCGGCATGTAACTTTTGCTATACCCATGTACCTTTTAGAAGAAAGGTGTCATTTATTACGCACAACACATAGCTCGACAATGGTACCATAGCCAATCTTTCTTTTGTACTTTTCTTCTAGATGCCATTGTATACATGTAGATTGGAAGGATGCCTTTGGGCCAGTTTTTCTATTGCCATCAAATGTTGCTACCCCTGTGCGTCTCCATGCATCCGCACCAAATCTTTTTAGTCCTTACAAAGTCTTCAATGTCTTTTCCTATGTTTGGGAACTCCTTCACAATCTTCGACACTCTGACAGGGACTTTTCGCTTTAGGAGACATTTCTTTGCTATTAGCTTTGCAGCTTTTCGCTTTGCCATTCTCTTAATAATTCCTCTCTGCTTTTTTTATCATTTGTTTGCACTCTTCAGATCTCGAGCTTTTTATTGATTCTGGATCATCACTTTCTGAGTCTATTAAGCCTAACCTTTCCATCATTGAAATTCTTTCACTCTGTAAAAATGCCTGTTGTGATTGATTAGTCAGTTTCATTTCATCAGTTTCTAAATCCATAAAGGGGAGCTCCTGAGCAAAGTCAGTCAGTACCTGTTCTATAACATCACTTGTATATGCTTTCATGTATATCTGTAACTTGTATACTAATGCAAACCAATTCAGTTTACTTTCTCTTAACATCTGCAACAGAGTGGAATGATTTGGTGCATACACTTGACAAGTTCTATGTTTCTTTGACACAGCATTGTGTTCTACATCATGTATGCATGCAGACCTCTGCTGTTGACTTGAGTTGTCAATTCCTGGTGTGACATTGCAATTTGAAGAACCTACGTGTTGTCTCTGTCCACTTTTGTTTGCATCACACTCTTCTGTATCAGAGGATTCGCTTTCTGAATTGCTAATCCAATCACAATCTTGAGACCCCCTGATAAAGAAGACTACAAGACACAAGGCAAGTAAAATGTTTATTATTTCAATATATGCTACAAATAACGAATATCGATCATGTTTCTCATACAATCTCATATATTTCGCTCGGCGCCTTGACACAACACAGGTCACCCACACACACATAGAGTATGGGCTTCCTGTGCCGCGACTTGGTCCACCAACTAGGTCTCAGCTCTCTGTCTCTGCGACTATTTTAAATTATGGTGTTTCTTTTTTATTGATAGTCAGCAATATTATAAATTTTATCCCTAACAATGGAATTTGTTATTTGTATGGAAAGTCTAATGCAGGAATGAAAATTTATTTAGTTTATACTTGAACCCCAACAAAATTCAAGCACTGTGTATCTTTGCTATTCTAAGAAATCTAAAAATACGAACACACATGTTCTGTCATAGTTAGCAGTAAAATGCTAAATGAATTGGAGCCATGTCATTGAACAGTCTCGGTCACAGATGTTCTAAATTAATACTATAAATTATATAAATGGCTTTTCCACAACAATTATTATAACATAATGTGAACAGTCAATGTCATTTTTGACGTTCATCCAGGGTTCTGGAACTATTGTTGTGTGAAACAAGGCCTTCCATCATTATTTTGAGCTCAGTCAGCACTAAAGACCTAAGTTAAGTACCTTAATTGTATATACAGACTAACTGATATCAAGGGACAGCCAAAAGGTGTTAACAGATTTTTACGATTTAGCAAATATGTGTGCTAACAAATCATCAAATTTACATCACATATAGGTTGACCTGATCCAGATCATTAAATATGCTGTTTTATTATATTTTCTAGGGCCAATAACCAAAATCCAAGGGTTCATTTGTTTAACCAAAAGAAAAAGATCAAAGAAAAAGCCATTATCAACCCTTGTCAAATCTTGTGCGCCAACTGGCCTAAAAATCGGTCCAATAACTTCTTGTATAGGACCCATTTTCTCACGGTGATTGCAACGTTATTCTTATACTTCAGATATTTAGAATAAAAAGATGCCTTGTAATAAATAACTTGTAACTTTTTTTGGTCGGTCTGTATGGGAAAATATTGACACTCGCAAGAGCTCCGTCTGTAGAGTGACAGACCTCGTGCCAATATTTCCTAGTTATTTTATGATGTATTTTCGAAGGTAAGTTGCCAGTATTAAATGCAAGTAATATCTATAATAAATAATAATAATTAATAATAACTGGAAACAGATTCCCCCAATCTATCTTTGTGACCTCTTTCTCACCTTACGCCTAACCAATCCTTTACAAAAATCCTCAAGCTGACTGTTTACAAACTTCCGTACAAGCTCAAATCCGAGTTTCTGGAACTTCACAGCTGTGCTTGCCCCAATGCACGTCTCCAGAAATGATCATTTTCTTGGCAGCTTGTAACATAAGAAATCAATGGGACAAAGACCCGTTCTTTGGTTGATGTGAAAAAATGTAAGTGAGGCTTTGGACTTCCAATCATAAGGATACGGGATGCACTTTGGTTATCTACAAAAATCTTAACTGCGTGATTTGCCAATTTATTGCCATAGAATTGCAAAACGTATAATACTGCTTTCAATTCCCTGAAAGTGGAACTAATAGGTAAATCGGACAAAGGAAACATGCTGGTATCCCATCAAGTGTGGTGATGTAGCCACCATAGGCCACATCGCTTGCATCTGTGTACAGAACTGAGTCTGCGCAGAAGGTTGGCCTAAGAGGAAACCCTTCGAAGGAATGAATGCTTTGGAGCCAAAATTTTAATTCTTGCATTAACGGTTTGGCAAAAACAAAAGTAACATCCCAGCAAGGCCTAGAATGAATGGCATAATGCATTGGTATGGTAAAATGGCGAGCGATTGGGTTAACAGCTAAAGATAATGAAATAATAAACCCAGCTAAACACACCAGGGCACGGTATGTGGAATAACCATCACTGAGCAAGTGCTCTAGCGAGCTTCTAAGCTTCTCAACCTTTCTTACAGGAATCTGAAATGTAAGGCTTATTATGATTATCAAGAATCCCAGCCATTCCCCAATTTGAATGGACTCCCATTTGGACTTCTCTTCATTTGTAACGAAACATGCTGAAAACAAATCTTCATGTTGTATAATACTAGCAGAGCCAGAAGAGACATAGCCATGAGTTCCAGATATGCCGTCATCTAGATAAACGAAACAGTTGTGCGATATTGGTTGTCATCTCTTAACAATTGGGCATAAGAGCTTCGTGAAACAATAGCAAGCAGTGCTCAATCCAAAGGCAAGAACTGTAAAACGGAAATATTTTATAGCTCCGGCAAAAGACCATGAAGAGCCAAATTATAAGTTTGAGCCTGCTGTTGTCGTGGCAATGACAGCATACCAAAAAATGATATTAAAATTGTGTTTAAACACCTGAGGTCTTTGCAATGGTAAATTCCTGTTACTTTGTTAACTTTGTCCAGTTGTGCCAATTAAAATGAGATGAAAATATAGCCATGGGCCTAATGTTTACATGGAAACAGCACCGGGAGAACAAATTATTGTTAAATCAAAGCAGTCAAACACGAAGCCATTTCAAATGGTAATTTATTAATACTATAGTAACTTTGTGTGATCAAATTATAGCAAAGTGCCTACTGTACATGTTGTCATGGTAACATCTACATGTTATTGCTATTAATTTACTGAATTTCATTTTATTCTTTGTAGAAGCAAAGAGTATTTTGTCATACTGGCACTGTTGTCATGGCAACATTAGGTCCCTGATTATAATTTCATTACATCTTAACTGGCATCAGATAATGCTAACATAGTAAGAATAAATGACTATTTGAAAAGGCCCGATGTTCAACTGGCTATCTACAGGCAAAGCAGAATTTTAGTAATGTTTATTTAGCAATGGCATTGTTACCATGACAACATTAGGCCAAGGGTTTTCATTTTACTTCATTTTAATTGGCATCCGACAACACTAGCATAGTAACCTGAATTTATCTTTTGAAAAGACCTGATGTGTGACCGGCTATCTAGGTGCCGAGCACACCTTCAACAAAGGTATTTTTTTCTAAGTTTCTGAGCACCTTCAAGGTGCTCAGAAACAAAATCTTGCAGTGAAAAAGGTGCTGGTCAGCCAGATAGCTGGGCAGACACTGGGACCTTTTAAATGGAAGCCTCGGGTTACTATGTTAGATTTGTCTGTGTTAAATTAAAATGATGTGAAATTAAACCTATTGGCCTAATGTTGTCATGGTAACAATGCCATTGCAAAATGAGCATTATTAAAATTCTGCTTTGCCTGTAGATAGCTGGTCGAACATCAGGCCTTTTCAAATGTTACTTTCTTGTTAGTATGTTAGTGTTGTCAGATTCCAGTTGAAATGGAGTTGAGTTTCTTGACGAACGGTTGCTGTAGCTCTTTCTAAATTTTGAGTTCTCAGTTCCAATGCGGCAAGTTTATTTTCTATCTTCTTAACTGCGGACTCGATTGAGTCAAGCTTTTCAAGCTTCTGAAGGATTTGGTCAATTTTTCCACTCAATAACTCCGCCATATTCAAGGCATTCCAAATATCATCGGAGGCTTCGTCGACAGTGGGAAGGTCTTCGTCGCAATTGTTTCTGATTCTCTTCGAATTCGGAGAAGCAGCACTTTCTTGTGATGAAGCAGACGATGCAGACGACCTATTTCTACGTTTACCAGTCACAAAAGCTATGAAATCCGTCATTTGCCACTGAAAATGGAAATATTTGGCGAGACTGGACTAATCGGCCACCTACTCCGCCATCGCCGCTACATGTTCAAATCCCTTATTTTTTCAATATCTGGTCCCTCAGTTGTTTTCCATTGTAAAATGTTTAAATTTGCATTTATCTGAACTGGTGGTCTTTGCATGCTAGACGTTAATTTGAATACCGGCTTCCGTCTCTCAAGCTATTTAGTATCCATGAACGATTTGATATTTAAAAAAAAATTTCACCTATTTCCAATTAGATGGTACCTTTTCATTCACTGCAGATGTACTATTTTGAAGAGGTTAGTCAGTTCGCACCTTATTACGCGTGTCTGTAAGGGCAGTTAAGAGCAGCTGATTAATAGATTGTAACCGTACCAAGACCTTTATTTATCCTGTCACGTAGCTCGGAGCTAGTATCTGTTACTAAGAGTTTGACCATATAAACACCTGTCAGGAGGACGTATTCCATTTAATTAATTCCTTTTAACGGTTTTACGGACTTGAATAAATATTCATAAATTAATGAAGACTGCAGACATCATTATTACTGAAGAGGATATTGCTTGTTGAGTTAATCTTCATCTAACACGGTGACATAAAAACTATTATGCATCTGCACAACTTATAAACGGATGACAAAGACCTTGAAAGCTCTTCTTAAAATAGAACAAAACTGTTTTTTTATATTCTTTCAATTGTTCGTAAATTCTAATATTAATGTCAGCTGTTATACGGCACTGATTTTATAAATTTTGAGCACTGCACAATCATATGCATTGTAGAGTAGAGTAGAGTTGGATTGAGTAGAGTAGAGTAGAGTAGAGTAGAGTGGAGTGGAGTAGAGTGGAGTGGAGTGGAGTGGAGTGGGTGGAGTGGAGTGGAGTGGAGTGGAGTAGAGTGGAGGAGAGTAGAGTAGAGTAGAGTAGAGTAGAGTAGAGTAGAGTAGAGTAGAGTAGAGTAGAGTGGAGTGGAGTAGAGTAGAGTAGAGTAGAGTAGAATTGAATATAGGATGATATAAGGCCACATCACCTCACATTAAATAAGACGCGACGTGGATGAAGTGGGATCAAAAACGAGATGAGATGAGATAAAATATAATAAAATGAAATGAGATGAAGTGAGATGAAATGAAATATAATTACATAATATGATACAATATGAGAGGAAAAGAAAAAATGAGATGACATAATGTGAAGTCCCATTGACAAACAATATTAGATAAGATACGATGATATAAGATGAAATGAGATGACAAGAATAGGATGAAATGACATAAAATGAAATGAGATAAGATGGAATAAAATTAAACGAGTTGAGACGAAATTTAAGGACGATACTAGAGCCTCAAGAATTGACGACACTCAAAAAACTGACTGGGACTACAATAGAAACTAAAACAGCCGAGAACCGAAAGCTATATGAAAAGCAAAATCCAACTAAAAGAACAAGAACTGCATGATAAAAATTTAATAATAACAGAAATATCATTCAGTACCCATCGCAACACAGGCTTCAACAATAACAGCTGGAAGACAACAAAGATTGCCAACACTGAGCACAATAGAATCGTCTAATGACAAGAGAAGAACAACATTAAGCACAATTGGAAGTAGGAAACAGCTCTTCAATAGGAAATTAATAAATTGGCCTAAATAATGAAAACAACTGACAATGTTGGCCACATGTGAAACTAAAATAATCGACAAATGAAAAGACTGACAACAAAACGCTAACAACCATGATCACAAAAGAAACTAGAATCAAACAGAAACAAATGAAAACTATAATAAAGCAACTGATATCAACCGCAATGACTGACTGACAATACAGACTAGAATAATTCATTACTAAGTGATACAATAAGGAAGACATTGATATGGAGTGTCCTGTGGCGGTTTACTATTCGAAAACATTTGCTTTTTGTTGGTTGACGGTTAATATTGTGGGTGGTTTCGGTGGGTAATCTTGATTGAACGAAATGTGACTGTAAAGAAGTGACACTGTTGAACGGTTGAAAGTTAATCCCATTGCCAGCCTCATTGATCTCAGCAGAACAACGATAAGAACAACCAACAAACTAAATATTAATAGAAACAACAACAAGAACAACAATGATAACGGCAACTACTAGTAGTAGCCGTAGCAGTAGTAGTAGTAGCAGTCTGTAGTAGTAGTAGTAGTAGTAGTAGCAGTAGCAGTAGCAGTAGTAGTAGTAGTAGTAGTAGCAGTAGCAGTAGCAGTAGCAGTAGCAGTAGCAGTAGCAGTAGCAGTAGCAGTAGCAGTAGCAGTAGCAGTAGTAGTAGCAGTTGCAGTAGTAGAAGCAGTAGCAGTAGTAGTAGTAGCAGCAGTAGTAGTAGTAGTAGTAGTAGTAGCAGTAGCAGTAGCAGTAGCAGTAGCAGTAGCAGTAGCTGTAGCAGTAGTAGTAGTAGTAGCAGTAGCAGTAGCAGTAGCAGTAGCTATAGCAGTAGTAGTAGTAGTAGTAGTAGTAGTAGTAGTAGTAGTAGTAGTAGTAGTAGTAGTAGTAGTACGTACGTACGTACGTATGCAAAAAGAGTTTGCGCGTTTCAAGACCCCTAATAATTTTTTTTGGCGTCAAAACATTTTATAAAGCTCAAGTAGTACTTGTAAATTAGAATGAATCCATGCACACTCGTAAATACAACCGATTGTAGACAGTTACGAATGAACTCGAGGAAGTCAAACAAGAACAATTTCACTTGCTAATCCATTGGCGAGGACTGTGGTCAGAGGATATTGCCGGAGATCAGAGATAGTTCAGCCCAGTATCTTCTTGCCTTGTAGGCATAATTTGGTAATTACACTGTACTTAATTCTCCTTGGCAATTACTATATATCCTCGGAAATCCAGGGGCAGTTCGTCTGGCAAGAGAAATGTGTCAACAATGTTCTTTCCATGTTTTTCTACACCAATAGACTGCCGTTGGGTTTCCGAGCATATAAATTACTTCCTCAAAGAGATTTGATTTTGAAATTTTGAGCAACAAAAACAATGAAATTGTGTGCTCCATATATTCCCTAGATTTGTTAATGCATCCTAATAAATGATTTCCGTGCCTCTAGGAATTCTTTCTGACAATGGACGAGACATCAAGTTAATCAGTTTGGTTGAAAACATTCTCATTAGGGATCCCACGCGCGTGGGAGATAATTCCTATGTGGAAATGATACAAGACTTGAAAACAAGATTGTCCGTGTGCTTATAAATGTGAATACGTGCGTGTACGTAGGTTGTGTGATCATGATTGCCCATATGTGACCGTTGATATACATACGGTATGCGCGTGAGGGCGTGCATGACGCCGTCTGTCGTCAAATCTCGATCCGCCACTGATCGGCACTAGTGTCAGTGGGTGTCTTCGTTTTTGTTTTTGTTTTTGTGTTTATATTTAGGCTTGTGTTTGTGTACGTGCAATCCATGTACAAGTGTATATGTTGTCTGTTTACGAACCATATGCATGTTTTTGTGCATACCATATGCATATGCATGTATATTATTATTATTATATTAAGTATTGTGTCGTAAATAATGCCGTGCCGAAAAGATACCGCATAAAGCTTAACAAATACTCACATCTTTCAGGAAACATTGGTTAGGCTACAATATACATCAGATAGTATAAGGTTTTGAAACAATTCGCTTCTTATGGAGTGAAGAGATTTATGAAATATCAGTATTTCTACATGTACTAGTTCCAGTTCCCCGCAAGCCGGCTGCTCGGCTGGAAACACAATAAAGGGATTAGAAGGAATTAGGTCGTTACATGTATAGACAGGCAGTGGTGAGTCAATATTTCCAGCATATGTTTTGTTACTGTTGTACAAAATTCGTGTCAAATCTTCAGTTAAGTTGTCAAATTATTGTAAAGTAACTTGGAGTGTTTACATTCGCATTAAGTCGCACTAAGTCTCCTTGTATGCCTTAAAAGTTTAGCTTAAGTCGCCTTAAGTCACACTAAGTCGCGATAAGTCGCGGCGACTTAAGGACCCCGACTAGGCCTGTTTACGGTTTGCCGATCAAAATATCGCCTTTCCAAAAGTACATGGCCTTAACTTTGTTTCACCTCTATGAATTTTTTTCGTATTTAATGATTTTGTTCTTGTAGCTTGTATCCAAAATTCTGAGTTTAACTCCATATAAATGTCCTTAATATTATGACAGACCAGAAATCTTTATTCCGCCCTGTCGTAGTTATAAGGCGGTTTTGTGATGGTGAAAACTGAATGGCACAACATAGGTTGTTTTCTATAAAATACTATATACAACTATACAAATAGTTTGACATCTGCTTAATGCAATAGGCAATACACAAAACACAATTCACAGCTCTCGAGCGTGTAGATTTTACTAAGTACTGAAAGCTATTCAATCAAATCTGATCCGCAGTGTTTATAAACGTACTTTGCTACTTGTGTGTGGGGTGTTTGGGAGACAGAGGAAGCTAGACACAATTACTTTGGTACTTGGTATTACACTTTCCCTGTTGTGTATTGCGCTTTGCGATTGTCAACCTTTTCAGTCGAAATATCTGTATATGGATGGATGCCTAAATACTGGTGTAGTACGTTGATAGCTGCAGCCCTAGGCATGTTTTACACTCACTACAACGCGTGGCTTAGTGAGAAGAAAGTACAACAAAACTGAACTATAATCGGCTCTGTTTCGACTGAGTTAGAGTTATATTTATCTTAGTGTGATTCCACCCAGTTATTCAAAGTCCTGCTGGACTTAACTTCTACACATCTTTTCTTTACCTTTGAGATTATTTTTACATTTTACACAAGTAAAATGTAAAAATAAAATAAAACTAAAGAAAAAACAAAGAAAAACAACGAGAGCCGTTAATCAATCCTTGGTTGATAAAGTTTTTTTGTCCTTGAAAATATTAGCAACCTATACGAGTGTGTTTCCTAGTCAATCAGTTCGTTAGCTTGGCCTATTTACGTTTCACAGCCATATCTACTGACACTTTAACACAAAGGTTTATCAGTGTTTTTGCCGGATTGTTTGTTCTTCCTTTCTTCTTTCATTTTTGTGTTTGATAAGAAAGCGAATATCTGGATACCAAGTAGCTTGTATGACATAACAGAAAACAGTTTTGTCCCTTTTTATTTCTCATATTAAGGAAAACTATGGCCGTTTGCTAATCTCCAAACTAGATACGCGTGTATGCACGAGCTGCTTTTGGGTTTTAAAAGAAAAAGATAAGCAGTGTCAGTGACACTTGAAAAAGGCAGTTCTGATATAATCATATGATTTAAATCCAAAGCGTTACGTGGTTAAACAATTATTCTATTTTTTGTTTTATATTTATATTTTGTTTTATTCTGCTTTCTGCCTTTCTATTAGGCTTTCTAATTTAAAGAGGTGATATTATGATCAACAGAAAAACGAACATTTTCCATAATGTATTTCAACTGTATCAGTCTTGTTTAACTGTGTTTCTTTGTACTAGGATCTAAGACATTTGACGTGTGACTCGCCGCTTTCAATACGCAAGAACATGTCATTACAAAAACAGCGGATTGTCAATCCGCCCACAAATTTCGCTTTACATCTATTTTTGCGTAAGAAACGAGGCCACATTTTTCTGTGTGGAAAAACAACAAATATTATTCGGAATTGTGCATTTTTTTCAACTACAACTTGAGATGTATAGAACATGTCTTTTGATCAGTGCCTTCGAAAAGTTTATAGTCTGGAAATTGATGTTATAAATTTCCATTTGCACCTGGCATTATTCAGTTCTGTCAGCAAGTTCACAAATTCAGCAAGAATTATAATATACGGCCAACTAATTATGTTTGACACTAGGCAAAGAACTGCTTACAATATTAGAACACGCCTCCGATAGATTTTGCAAAATTGCCCGCATTCATACATTTGGCAAAAACGCAAACCCGTCACTACAACAAAAGAGATGCAAAATTCGCGACTCACTGAACAGAAAATATTTTTCCATTCAAACGAAAAGTCGATTTTATCTTGAACATCAGAATAGGTTCTTGCCAGGATTAGGCTGGATTGACAAGAGAGGTTTTATTATTGACGAAAAATATTTAATTGGCGGCGGCCTTCTTTATATTTCAACATTTACTTTCTGTTGTATAAAATTTCTCAGTTTCCCAATTATTCGTTTATTCCGGATAACAATTTTATCAAAACTATCAATATTTACTGGCCTTTGACAAGAAGGATACCGCTTTATATATTGCAAAACCGAGAAACTAGATCGGCAAATCTTCTGTAAAGCATTGAGACTCAGTATAATGCTATATCCTTTTATTATTATTATTAAAGCTCCAGTTGAATTGAGCTTCAATTGCAAAGAATATTGTTTATAAATTGTACCCAAATTTCTTACTCAATCAACTGGAGATTTAAGATTCTTGTATAGATGTGGCTGTGTAAGCATCTAATTTGTATCATAACTAATGAATATTAGAGTTCAACCATATACTGCCTGCCTGTTATTTTGTGGCAAAATTTTAAGAAACTGATATCATTTTTTTTCGAGAATGATGTCGTTAGGTTATGTATAGCTGAGCCAGTTTTAACATCAATCTTATGAGATCGAACTGAAAATGCAAATATTTGAAGTAAATCTGAACAGATATTGTTAATTTAGTATATTGTTTCAAGTTCCAATTTTTAAGTTAAAATTTAGTAATTCAAAGACGTTTCGTGGCAACTCAAATTTCTTCAAAAGCTACATTAGTGCTTCGGAGTGGAACATAATTTCCCATGAAAGATCAAATGTAACTGCTTCGATTATTGTTATTCAAATCTACAATCATTAACATTGGCAATAAGGCGTCTTTTAAAACGGGGCATTGAATTAAAAGGAAAAGATGGCTTGAGCGAAAATCAGAGGCAGTTTTATGTCATCATCACCCATAATAGGCCATATATTTGGAAAATAGAGTTCTGGGCGTTATTTAGAGGTTAAAACACTCTTACGCGTGCATTGTCGGCGGATACATGAACGAATTCAATGTATAATGAACGAGCAATTAAATTTCAAATACTGCACAATGTTTTAGCCGAGTGCAGTATGAAGACATTTTGAGTTCACGGTACATTGGACGTTCGTTTGTTACAACTATTTCCATGTAATAAAAAGTATAACGAACGGCTTTTCAGTGCGTAGTTGCATGCAGTACTTTTTGCAGATGATTTTCGCCGTTCTCAATACAACCTCGTTCCCAGAAGCCC
>JANVCJ010070370.1:0-12673 GCA_026413505.1 Epizoanthus ramosus
TCTTATTTCTATTTCACGGGTGTCCTCACTGGCTTGTGCATATTCTTGTTCTTATTCTTGTGCTTATTCTTATTTCAAAAGTGAGGACCAGGCTTTAGTTTACATTTGAATTATTTTCTTATATGTTATTTGTTAATTGATTTTTTATTGTTTATTTACAATAATTATTGTTTCATATGCTGTACTACTTCTTCAATTCTGATTGATCTATTTTTGCCACATGGTCCTGCTGTACATTGTGACAATGCCGGAAACAGTGTGATAAAAAGTGCAATATGCTGAAAAGTTGTGTGAGGAACTGAGTGTCTTTATTTCCTTGCCAAATTTTGTTTCTTTCACTTTGCTTTCACCTGAGTTCAACACCTGGTAGCGTTTTATTAATGAAATTCAGATTCAATATATTATAACAATAAATATTAAATAAAAATTAATTAGAATAGAAGGTTGGTGTCTGGTTATTTTGTTGTAGTATCTCGCAGTAAACTCAAGGCTTGAATATTAAGGGACCGGGGGCCAGTGGTTTCTGGGGGGGCCCATCCAAACATTTTCGAGCTAAAAGGGGAGCCATCCCAAAAATCAGAAAGGGAAGAGGGTTGGCCATGCAAATATATGAACTGGTTTGAGGGGGTCACTGGTTTGAGGGGGGGGGGGGGTGTCACTCAACAATTTAAGGGAGATTATTTAATAACCACCACCCACCCACTCATAATAATGAATGGTCCCTAAATATGTTGAAGCACTCTTGCTTGTGTTTTGTCAGTGAATACACGAACTTGCCAGTCTATAATGAAACTCAAAATTTCTTCATACTGCACTTGGCTAAACCTCCATGCAATTTTTTGAAATTCATTGTTCATTATACATTGAACTCATTTAGCTATTTGGTTACAGAGTATGTACAAGTGTGCTTTAACCTCTAATCAGTACATGACTTGGTTAGCATCATCTCGAACCACGGGTGCTGAGTGTAATAAATGTAGTAAAACCTCACACGTCCTTTGTTTTCATGCGCACAACCGCCATATTGAATCTGGAAGCAGAGCATGCCCGGGTTCTACTTGTACCCAGTCTCAATGGTCTCAATTGACGCGCGCTTTTCTGACCGATGTTTTCGGATGAAGTTTTCACAATCATTGAACATTGTAAGTACAATAATCTTCGGAAAATGTTCGGGAAACCACACAATTATAAAGTTATCATAGGCCTAGTAACTAGTTTGAAATTTATTTAGAACCCAGACATACTCTGCTCTCAGATTCAATATGGCGGCTAGCTGTGCACATGAAAACAAACGATGGGGGGGGGGGGTGAGGCTTTATTCCATTTGTTCAGTATTTATTACACTCAGCACCCGTGCTCGAACTACAATATTGAAATGCCATAATTGTCAATGACGCTTAGCTTTAGCACTGACTGAAACTCTAGGACGTAGTAGATCCATTCAGTTATGTGAGATTACTACTAAATTTAATGTTATGGACAGGATAGACATCTTATTCATAACTTTGTTGTTTCACAACAAACCTAGACCAGACCTCTAGTGACTTGTGAAACAAATCATCTACCCTGTGAAAAAATGTCACAAATTTATTCAGTTTATCTTGGTATGTATTAAATACTGGATGCATTGACATTTTATTCTAATAAAAGTCCCTCATGAAAATGCACCCCATGTATATCAAATACATGTATAGCCACTCATCATTTGTATAAAAAGCCAATAGCTTTGATAAAGGTCAAAGTACAACTGTGAAAAAGCCAGCTTTCTATGGAGATAACTCTGGTAGACTTACCTAAAGTACAATTAGCCTGAACTTTAAACTAAGTTATAAATCATTGTCATTGTCATTGCCGTTGAAACTAGGTTTTCTACATTGGAGAGTAAGCCAAATTATATGTAAATCAACTGAAAGTTGATGTTTTTGATGGCATTTTTATCCAATTATCGATAAAATAGGCTAAATACCTAACCAGTTATCCGCTGGATAAAAGATAAAGCACTTTATTTAATGATGGTAACACATTTACACAAAGTAATCTTCCATGTGGCCCTCAACCACAACACTGGGATCACTACCCTGATCTTTTTGACAAGTGCATGGGTTCTTTTAAGTCCCCTAGGCAGATGATGTTTCAGGAGACTAGACCAATGGCTTAACGTCCCTGCCCACGGACGGTGTGCCGAAAGAAGGTTGCACACATTCAATCCTTGGCACGGCCAGGGATCGAACCCGGGACCTTCTGGTTGGGAGGCTGAGGTCTTAATGACTGCGCCAACCACACTCTCACAATAAGGATTTCTCCACAGGATCATGCTATCCACTCTTTGAATAACCGGGCTGTGGAAAATAATTAATATATTATTTTGTCTTTTCACAAATCACTGAGCATTATTGCCCACTGGGGAGAGGGGCCGGGGAGTACCCCAATGAAAGTTACCCCTATTAAAAGGGTAATAACTACAAATGCTCAGTTTTGACTTGAACATCCTAAGTGATACCAAACCCTGCCATTTAACCCTGAAAGACATGGCAAGCATCCCCATCACATCTCATAAGGGAGTTGCCCCCAAAATCCCATAGCCCTGGCTATGTGACAGGTCTGGTAGACCTATTGAGAAGATAGATTTGTTTTTGAAAATTGCGAAATTCTATAAAATATTTTATCTCAGAAGATCAGTCTATTGCAATAATATTTGCTCACAATCCTTGTTTCATAATATTTCAAAATATAAGGTTAGTATATTTGTCAGACAAGAAAGATGGGGTTTTGACCTGGGAGGTAGTCACTCCAATTTTGGGTGGGGATGTGCTGGTGAACGAAGAAATTCTGACCCCGTTCTAGAGTAAATTATCTCAATTTTGATACCATTTTGATACCCCATTCTAGAAAAAATTTGATTTTCCAGGGCCTAAAAGTACCAAATTTCCAAAAATTGCTACTCCGTTTTAGAAATGGATAAAATGTTTGCATAAAATGATACCCCGTTCTAGCATAAATCCCTAAAATTCATACCCATTTGGTGGCACATACCAGTTTAGCTAATGTAGGGGAGTTGCCCCCCCCCCTGGGGGGGGGGTTGGTAGCTGTGAAATTGTAACTATCCATTCATAACATATCCCTGAAAGCTAAAAATCACATTTGCAGAATGGTTCGAGTTTTTACACATTATTTCTCATGTTTATAATTATTGTAATATTGTGTTACAGGTGTTGAGACATGGAAGCAGCCTCAAATGCAAGTGGGAGCGATGGGAACTGGATAGCATATCATATCAAGTCTGGTGAGATCTTGTACTATGTCAACACAGACACCATGGAGTGTAAATGGCCACACCCTGACCATAGCAGCTGTTGCTGCAGTACTGGAAATGAAGAACCAGTTGTAAGTATTGATTAACACTATAGGATTCCAAATTAAGTTTTTGTTCAATTTCTAGGAATGCAGCTAAAGCCTTGTATTGTATTGTATTGTATTGTATTGTATTGTATTGTATTGTATTGCATTGCATTGAATTGTATTCATATGTATTGCATTGGATTGTATTCACTTGTATTACATTATATTGCATTGTATTCATGGAGATCATTTCACTTGACTATCAAAGATTGATCAGAACAAAATGCTCGCATCAGCGAGTAACGCGTCAGTTCTCATCTCTGACTGATTGCCAGTACTCAACTCCCGAATTTTATTGGTCAACAAGCTGCTTTGACAATGCAAATGACAATGAGCTTTTAACACTCAAGCAAAGTCGTCTCTTAGTCTATGCATTGCATTGCACTGCATTGCATTGCATTGCATTGTATTGTATTGTATTGCATTGCATGGTAAATTGTGGTAGCCTTTGTTTGTTTCCTTATGTGATACTAAAGTTTGTTCAGTACTAACTGTCCACACAATGGTGGGTGGCTCCTCTAAAATTGTTCTTCAATTGGTCTAAGATTTATTGGAGCCAGTTATAGAATGGTACATAATTTAGGCATCCTACTGATGACCAGTTACCGACTTGTGTTTTCCTTTTCAGCAACATATAGTTGCAGCACATACATACAAGTTTGTTCCTTATGCCCACCATTACTTGTGTTGAACTTAATGTAGACAATCCTCATTTTATTTCACTTGGAAACCAGTGATTCAGTGCTTACTATTTCATGCAATATCAGCTCTTCAAATTAAGGCCTCATTTACACTATACTGGATAGGATTTCATGTCGACACACATGTCATTGCACTGCAGTGTAAACATGAACGATGCGAAGTCATCACAAATCATTTGCACTATACCTGATATCTTTCATGCCATTATGAAAACCATAGTGGATAGGCCGTTCTTTTTCATTTAGAATGCTAGTTTTCTGGGTAATCCGCAGTCTTTTCACTTCCGGAGCTGTGTCACTTGGTGTTTACACTGCATTTTTTGTGACATGAAAACCTATCCCATATTCTACGTAGCGCGTTTGGCACAAAAATTGTGCCTGCAAAAGCATTCCAAGTGTGTACAAACGGCCTTTCCGCTATGGTTTTCACAACAGCATGAAATCTATCTGGTATGGTGTAAATGAGGCCTAAGTATAAATTTAAATTCTAACCCGGTGTTTCGTTTCCACACAGTGTAGTGATTGTGTTGTCAAGATTGAAGTTGATCGTAATGTTTGGGATCTTGCTACAAAAATCCATCAAAGAAATGAAAGTTTTGCAGAGGGAATCGAATCTCAAGCAGTGAGCACTGAGGAAGGAAATGGCGCTTGTTCTGTTACTTCTGTTACATCCGAATCTTGTCCTCTTAATAACTCAGATGATAGCAAAACTACATATGATGCAACACAAGATACTGCCATGCTATTAGGTGCTACGTCAACAGAGAGGCTTGAACGTGTAGAGATAGAGGAGAATATAGCAGAGGAATCGAGAGAAGACATTGTGAAGACGTCTTTGTATCCATTATCAGATAGAGTGCAGGATAAATCACTGATAGAAGCTTATCGTAATAGCGAAACTGCTATGGGTGAAGAAGAAAGTGACACAAGTCAGGATTATCAACCAGTGAAGAATGCAACAGCTGACAGGTTGAAAGACAGAGACGAGCCAGTGGATATCGGAGAGTCAGTGGGAAATATACAAGTGGACGATTCATGTTTTAATGAGGAACAAGTTATATCTGTTGCAGAGGTCAACACTGATGTTGCAGACGCACAAGGTGTGATTGAAGCACGCCCAAATGTCGTGGCAGTGAAAGATTTGCAAACAGGTGAAGCTAAAGATAGATCTACAGAGACTCTAACCAATCAAGTTGCTGAAGTGAGCCGAGGAAATGAAAATGCCGATGATATCCAAGCAGAGACATTAGTGGTTGAAGACATGGTAGTAGAGACTGACTGTGTACTGCAGTCATCTAAAGATGTTAACAGCCAAGTGAACCCAAGAAACAAAGCCAGGGAAAAGCAAAAGAAAAGAGGTTCAAAACCTCTGAAAGAGGTTCAGTCGACTTCTTCCATGCAAATGTCGCCATTGAATTCCATGAAGAAAAGGTTATCACCATGCAAAGTTCCTCTCGAAAATATAATGAAGAGGTACAACATTAGTATCTCAAAGCAGGGGAAGCAACGTTTGCCAAATGGACTGGTGCTTGGTAATTTACCACTCACTGACTGTACAAGAGTAACAACACAACTTGAATATGATGCAAACTGTACCAGTTGTAGTGACGCTGATGAAGCTTCTAAAGCAAGTGATAGCACCTTGAGCTCTACATTGAGAACAGAAACTAATACAGACAGGAACACAACTCAAGTGGATGAAGCTACTGATGTCATTAGCGGGTCCTTGGTCACTACACCGAGAACAGAAGCCAAGACTGACAGTAACAAAAGTAGTGTGGATGAAGCTACTGATGCCATTGATAGCACCATGGTCATTACGTCGAGAATAGAAGCCAAGACAGACAGTAACAAAAGTCTTGTGGGTGAAGCTACTGATGCCATTGATAGCACATTGGTCACTACACCGAGACCAGAAGCCAAGACAGACAGTAACAAAAGTAGTGTGGATGAAGCTACTGATGCAATTGATAGCACCTTGGTCACTACACCGAGACCAGAAGCCAAGACAGACAGTAATAAAAGTCTTGTGGGTGAAGCAACTGGTGCCATTGATAGCACCTTGGTCACTACATCGAGAACAGAAGCCAAGACAGACATTAACAAAGGTCATGTGAGTGAAGCTACTGATGCCATTGATAGCACCTTGGTCACTACATCGAGAACAGAAGCCAAGATAGGCAGTAACAAAAGTCATGTGAGTGAAGAAGCTACTGATGCCATTGATAGCACCTTGGTCACTACATCGAGAACAGAAGCCAAGACAGACAGTAACAAAGGTAGTGTGGATGAAGCTACTGATGCCAATGATAACACCTTGGTCACTGCACTGAGAATAGAAGCCGAGACAGATAGTAACACAAGCCGAGTGGATCAAGTTACAGATGCCGTTGATATTTCCTTGATCACAGACATTAACATGAGAAACACAGAGCTGGAAGACAAGAGTGAACAAATCTTATCAACCATGACAGTGGATATGTCTTCTAGTGAAAACCAGGCTGTTTTTGCAAATGAGAAAGCTGTTCATTCTCCAATTTCCCCAGTAGCACAGAACACAGACGTTCGGTTATACCAAATGGATAAGAATGCATTACAAAATAGGCAGTTTAAGACAATAGTTGAACAGAAAAGTGCTGTACCCAATCATGTCACAGATGACAAAAGGTGTAACAATAACACAGAAGTAACGGATACTGGCTCAGAGCCAAATGGCATTGCTGGGACCACTGTTGGACAAGATCGCTTTACAGAACATCCCAACAGGCCATGTAGAGAAGATATGGAGAAGTCTCTAGTAACAACGTCAAAAGAAACAGAACGTCTTGCTTTCAACAACAACAACAGCAGCAGAAGAAGTGAAAAACAAATTCGCAAAGCCGAAGAACATGAAAATGGCAAAGTGCAAAGGTCTTCATCTTTGATACACCGACACTGCCCAACCTGTAATTGTGGTGGTAATATTGAACGCCCACTGTTGCGCAGTATTTCAACACAGACAGGAGGTGATAAAGTACAAAGTAAACCGATACTTCTTCTGGGTACACTTGATGCTAACTCAAAGACACTACAGGCAAACTCTGCTTTGCCATTTTGTCATTTACCCAACAATTGCGCATCAAATGAAGTTCAAAGTTCTGCACATGCAAATGCTTCCTTTGATAGTCTAAAGGTTCTATCTCAGATTGCAAATTTATTTGTAGCTGGTAACTCTAGTGGTACCTTGTGTGCCCAGCAAGGTTCAATGAATGATCAAAACCCGTTGCCACATTCAAGCGCCACCACTGTCACCACTCCTGTATCTTGCCCATCCAGAGTTAGAAGTGAAAGCTATAGTAACATGGAGTTCGTCAAAACACCACAGTTTACTGAGCCTGAGCACTCCAACAGGGCTCATGCAAACGAAGCTGTCAAAGTTAGT
Source organism: Epizoanthus ramosus (assembly GCA_026413505.1). Lineage (NCBI taxonomy): Eukaryota > Metazoa > Cnidaria > Anthozoa > Zoantharia > Epizoanthidae > Epizoanthus > Epizoanthus ramosus. The sequence continues at coordinate 7,522 of JANVCJ010070370.1, forward strand.
GATAAGACCAGTACATGTAAAACCGATCTTAACAATAAAGAATGTGTAGAAGATGCAAGTAATGCAGTAATAGTCGGTGACGGTGCAATCAAGCAAAGGGAAGACACCAATCGCACACCCTTGGCAAACGTTTCTTTACTTAAGCCTTCTGATCACAGGTCTAAAGTAGGTAGCACCACCATCAATAACAGTGCATCCAAGCAAAGGGAAAACACCAATCACACACCACTGACAAATGTTTCTTCACCTAAGCTTACTGACCACACGTCTAAAGTAGTTAGCACCACCACCATCAGTAGCAGTGTATCCAAACAAAAGGAAGACACCAATCACACACCACTGACAAACGTCTCTACACAAACGCCAGCTGGCTACAAGTCTAAAGTAGTTGCCACCACCATAAGTAACAGTGCATCCAAGCAAAGAGAAGGCAACAATCGCACGCCCTTGGCAAACGTCTCTTCGCCTAAGCCTACTGATCGCATGTCTAAAGTAGGTAGCACCACCATCAATAACAGTGAATCCAAGCACAGGGAAGAAGCCAATCACACATCCTTGGCAAATGTCTCTTCATCTAAGCCTACTGACCACACGTCTAAAGTAGTTGCCACCACTATCAGTAACAGTGCATCCAAGCAAAGCGAAGACACCAACCATACACTGCTGACAAAAGTATATTTGCTAAAGCCTCCTGACTCTTCGCCTAAGCCTACTGATCACACGTCTAAAGTAGTTAGCACCACCATTAGTAACAGTGCATCCAAGCAAAAGGAAGACACCAATTGCACACCCTTGGCAAACGTCTCTTCTCTTAAGCTTACTGACCACACATCTAAAACAGTTAGCACCACCATCAATAACAGTGCATCCAAGCAAAGAGAAGACAACAATCGCACACCCTTGGCAAATGTCTCTTCACATGAGCCTACTGATCACACGTCTAAAGTAATTGCCACCACCGTCAACAACAGTGAATCCAAGCAAAGAGACGTCAACAATTGCACACCCTTGGCAAACATCTCTTCGCCTAAGCCTACTGATCACACGTCTAAAGTAATTGCCACCACCATCAGCAACAGTGCATCCAAGCAAAGGGACGACAACAATCACATGCCCTCAGCAAACATCTCTTTACTTGAATCTACTGATTACAATGCAACTTCTATACCTTTCTGTAATGAGGACGAAAGAGCTAATGCTGCAGCTGTTAATAGTCAAACCACACAAAGAGGGAATGGCGCCATAGCCTGCAGTTCCTCACAAGATCAGTCACGATGTCATCAGGAAAAGAACCAAAATACTCCTGATAGCCCAGTTGATCAAGTTACACACCAGCAAGAAGATTTGGCCGTGGAAGAAGAGCAACAAAGTGATACTTCAGAGTATGAGCCTTCCTTTGATTCTAGTAAAACTGGGAAAAGGTCAAGGAAAAGAAAGCGTGCGACTGCACGCAAAAATAAGTCAGGCAAAAAGGTAAGTTACAACATCCATAGAGGTAAAATCTTGTTTTTTGTTACTTCCATCATGACCTGTTAACACTAGGAATGGGATCTATATATACAGCATGATGTGCCAAACCATGGTGAGAATCAATGTATACAGTATGTGAGTGTGGTTGGTGCAGTCAGTAAGACCTCTTCCTCCCAACCAGAAGGTCCTGGGTTCAATACTCGTCCTTGTTGAGGGTTGAATTTGTGCGACCTTCTTTCACCACACCATCTGTGGACAGGGACGTTAAGCCGTTGGTCTAGTCTCTCGACGTTCTATCAGGGGACTTAAAAGAACCCACGCACTTGTCGAAAAGAGTAGGCTAATGCCGGTTTTGTGGTCTGTCACCTCCTCTATATACTATAAAGTTACTGTATATTGAGATCGTACATGGACCGTATAGCGGCAGCCTGCGGCCTCTTCAATGCTTTCGGTTCGATCTCGGATTCTGTAATGCGCATTTGAACATATTCACATGGAAAGTGCGCAATATAAATACAATATCATTATCATTATCATTATCGTTATCGTTATCGTTATCGTTATCGCTATCGCTATCGTTATCGCTATCGCTATCGTTATCGTTATCGCTATCGCTATCGTTATCGTTATCGTTATCGCTATCGCTATCGTTATCGTTATCGTTATCGCTATCGCTATCGCTATCGTTATCGTTATCGCTATCGCTATCGCTATCGTTATCGTTATCGCTATCGCTATCGTTATCGTTATCGTTATCGTTATCGTTATCGTTATCATTTACTTTGCGGCGACGCGAATGCGGGAGCCGCATGTGTACGATCTCGCAATTTGTTGTCTACATCTACTAAGTTCTGACTTCTTTGATTCCTTCTAAATTTGTAAGAAAACAATCTCGAACAGTACGATAGCATCCAAAAGATTCTGATGATTTAGTGGTGCACCACTGATCTGAATTGTGGTCCCAGCAAAGCAATACAACCAGTGTGGCGATGGATAATCTCTGTTCCTATCTGAGTGTGCAAAGTACTACCAAGAAACGTCTCGTTTATCTGAATGGGATTCTTGTTGAATTATTTTACTTTTTCCAGGTGCCACAATAGCAGTGACCGCTGTCCGAGAGAAGAGGCGAAGGCTCACGAGGCGACTCACTTGCAGTGTATCGTTTGTAGAGCAGAACAACCAGTAAGATTTCTTTTAAATAAGCTACTACCCACGTACATTTCGTGGTTTGATTATTGTATCAAAGTAGCAATTCGTTGTAGGATAATCCTGTAGCTGTAGCTGGATGTAGAGATGAAAGTGAAGATGCTCTTAGAGCTGGGTCACTGACGGGCACTGAACCCACGACCCTCTGATTACTGGTCAGATTTTGTACGCACTGAGTTGCAGAATATGGGGAGCTGGGTCGCTGACGGGAATTGAACCCATGACCCTCTGATTACTTGTCAGATGATGTACGCACTGAGCTGCAGAATACACATGGGGAGCTGGGTCGCTGGCGGGAATTAAACCCACGACCCTCTGGTTACCGGTCAGATGCTCTACCCACTGAGCTACAAGGCAGCTGGGTCGTATGGATATAATTTTAGGTTACCGCTTGACATGCCTCGACGTGTCGGATAGTCATCTGTTCCAAATGTTGTAGGATATTCCTATAGATGTAGCTTGGTGTAGAGATGAAAATGAAGATGATTATCTTACCACATTTGGAATAGATAACTATCGGACATATCAAACCAGCAATTTACGGATACATCAACATGACTGAGCTCTCCACACGAGTCCCTGCACCCCAGAGGGTAGAGCATCTGATCGGCAATCAGAAGGTTATGGGTTCAATTCCAGTTTGTTACTCAGACTTGTTTTCTGAGTTTTTAGCTTGAGGAGCATCTTTACTTTCATAGCAATAACCTGCTCAATTTTTGTTATATTTGCTTAGGTAACTGAAAGTTACGACACCCAGACTTGCCAGAGCTGTGGCACCAAGATGTCGGACTATTTCTGTCCCAAGTGTAAACACTTCACCGGCATAGAGAAGAAGCCGTACCACTGTGACAAGTGCGGAATATGCCGCATCCACAAAGACAGAAGTTTCCACTGTGAAGTATGCAATGTGTGTCTGGACAAACGGCTGGACGGCAACCATAAGTGCAGGCCTGACTCAGGACATGACGAGTGCTGCATCTGCCTCGAGGTAAGCACATAAGCGTCGTTATACAGACAAAAGCATAAACATATCAGGCAAGTTAACAAGAAAATCGGGTACAACAACATGTACGGGTACTGGCCATCATAGTTAACAGCTTCTGTGTTTAGAACACCTTTTGCTACATCTTTAAACTGGGCTATATCCCCGTAATTACCAGTCTTCTCTAGTAACACATAATCTACATAATTAATCCCCTTCTTCCCATCCCCTAACATTACTCACTTGTGGCACCATGTTACCGTCCAGACACACCCATCAATCACAAATGTAGACAGAGCCTAAACCATTCTAGTGCCTGATACTCAGGTCTAGCCTGGAAATTCACTTCTGTCCAGGAGACTGCAAATCCAAAAATCCCTATACGGACCAGGTCGCGATAACTTACAACATGCAGAAATATCGGAGTCCCCAACAGATATACTTATTCAAATCCAAATAACAGACACACAGAAAACCCCAAAATAGCAAATTAAGGTCTGACAGATCACAACATCTGACAAGAAAAGGGTATAACTACATGTAAAATTAGTGGCCATCATATTCACGACTTTCATAATGGCTTCACGAGTGAATTCTGTGCTGGTTTAAGGCCTAGGAGTAAAGCTCCAGGTATGTCATCTTCCGATGGAGCAACAGATCTTTCGTTTTCAGAAGAATTTATTCAGCACTCGACCGTCTTCTTGCTTTAAGCAATCCTTCCTGGCCTCGTTTTCATGTAAATAGTTCGCGTCGTCCGCCATTATGAAAGCAGTGTATTTAGTTGCGGATCTAGTCCAAGCAATATGGCACGTAAGTAGGAAGGTAGGTAGGTAGGTAGGTAGGCAGGTAGATAGGTAGGTAAGTAGGTAGGTAGGTAAGTAAGTAGGTAGGTAGGTAGGTAGGTAGGTAGGTAGGTAGGTAGGTAGGTAGGTAGGCAGGTAGGTAGGTAGGTAGGTAGGTAGGTAGGTAGGTAGGCATTCAGGTAGGTAGGCATTCAGGTAGGTAGGTAGGTAGGTAGGCAGGTAGGCAATCAGATAGGTAGGTCGGCAGGTAGGCAGATAGGTACGTAGGTAGGTAGGTAGACAGGGAGGTATGTTATGATTGAGCTGTTATTATGACCAATTATTATCAGTGTAATTTTGTTTCTTATCAACATTTATGGCGATCAGTGTGGTCTCCTGGTCTAGGCAGTGTTGACGATGAATACAAAGAAATTCAATCTAGCAGCACGATAGAAAACAATGTTAATAAGGGACCGTTCAGTATTTATGCCCCGGGTTGGCACCGAAGAGAAATTAGAAGCGATGCTAAATTTTCTTGCTACCCAACCTTGAACTGAGCTTAAAAAATATTTACCCAACCCCACTGACAGAGTGAGTGAGTGAGGATGGGGCGACGACAGCATTCATTGGCGAGGTTGAAAAGTTGAAAGCGAAGTTCGTAAATTATGAAAATAATGTTTGTCATACCGCCAAGGTCCTTTCAAAGAAATTC
>JANVCJ010070381.1:0-12673 GCA_026413505.1 Epizoanthus ramosus
AACAATGTCGAAAGAAACAAAAATAAATACAAATGAGCCATATAATAAAAATCTTAATAACCTCGTTTGCTCGGTCTATCCGGGAGAATATTGTGCCCTCGGTCTTTCGTACAATGAAAGACCTCGGGCAAAATATTCTCCCGGACAGACCGAGCAAACGAGGTTATTAAGATGTCAGTTGATTAATACAATTTATAGAGCGCCCATTCCTCGTGCTCTAGGCGCTTCACATAATTCATTAAAAAGTTATACTGGATTCATAATTTTAAACTTGCATCTGATAAAAATTGAATATTAAATATGTTGAAGCACTCTTGCTTGTGTTTTGTCGGTGAACACATGAACTCGTCCAATAAAAAGCTAAAGCCTCGTGCAATATTCCGAAATTTCTTGTTCATTATACATTGAACTCGTTCATGTATTCGCCGACAAAGCAGGCGCAAGAATGCTTTAACCTTGAAATTTCATTTTATCTGTTTTATTTCATGTTATTAATTATGAATCGTAGATCTTTATTATGGTTAATAGTTATTTTGTTTTTGTCCATACTTATAATTTATGTAACAGAAAATATATCTGTTCTACTGCCATGATTCAGCTGTGATTATATGAAAAGCAGCCTTAACTCGATCTGTGGGTTTCGATATCCTGCTTTGTTGTCAATGTTATGCAACTATCATCGTCACTTCATGCTATGTTATGTCATGCTGTCTCTTATCATATGTTGTGACGTCACGTCACGTCATGTCGGCACTCCTATTATTTTGTGTAACATAACGTAACGTACTCGTAACGTGACGTGACGTGATGTAATGTGATGTGATTTGATGTTACGTTACGCTACATTACACTACGCTACGCTACATTACGTTACGCTATGTTATGTAACGTAATGTGATACCCGTCATGTCAAGCCGCGTGTTTTGTTGAGTCATGTCAAAATCCTAAACTTATTTCTTAGAATTGAACTCAACAGACCCATTCACTTTGCCATTTCAGATACTCACTACTCCAGTGGAGATTCTAGCTGAGACCGCACCGGGTTACGCCACCAATCTTTTATCCAGAGACGTGTCCGAATTTGACCGTCTCTTCTGGTCGCTGCCGTGGGTGTTTGCGGCGCCACTGCACATAGTCACAGCATGCGTTGTTCTGTGGTGGCTGGTAACAGTGAGTGCGTTACCCAGCGTGATGTACGTGGTGCTGGTGACGTCATATAACGTGGCCTTACTCCCTCCCCTTCAGCTGCTTCGTCAGAAGGCGATACGCGTAAGCGATCAACGCATGCGCATTATTTCTAATGTAGTCAGTGGTATTCGTCTGGTTAAGGCAAACGTCTGGGAAGGTGTTTTCCATTCGCTAATCCAACGAGCCCGCAGGTAAATATGTCAGCAGCTCACTCAGAAAGTTTATTTTTGGCTAGACCACTGTCTGGCGGTGACCCTTCACTTCAAATGGACCTGTATTGTTGTCAATTCGTCCATTCCACAGAGCCTCGTTTCAAATTATGAACCTGCAATCTGTTTTAGAATGGGTCCTTTGTATAATGGCATGTACTTATGAAAAGTCTGATTAATTCAAACGTTGCCAAAAATTCGTTTTCGTGATTTCTACTTCACACGACAACAGTGAAGAGGCAATTCGTTCAGTAGGGCCGGCGTATGATACGTTGTAGTCTTCCTCAGCGCTCCTGAAAGGGCCGGCCAGTAATGAATGTGTACACGTAGCGCTCCAGAAAGGGCCGGCCAGCAATGAGTGTGTACTCGTAGCGATCCCTTTCAGAATAAGGATCAGAAGAGAATGTACAACTTGGGGATCGAGATCTCTTCTTGTGTTCTCCTGGTGATTCTTTAGCACTAATAAATGTAATCATTTATTCTTTATAATAAAGTTAAAACATACGGCTACGCTTTTCCGAGCGTAGCGCAACATCGACATTTTTAATGTACACTTTGAGAGGGGGGGAGGGGTAGCAAAGAAGTGTTCTGTTTGTACGCTTGTAAAAATATCGATCATTCATTAACTGTGAACGGCCTCTTATTGAACCGTCAATTGTCATCATACACGACCATTTGCACGATCATTCACGGGATGCAGGTAGCACATACACATACAAGAAACAGTACAAAAGTCAAAATCTCCATAATTATATACATACATATCTTCAATAGATGTTCCCAAAGGGATTTTTAACAACTGTTTACATATTGACTTCAAATTTTCAGTTAATTTTTTTTTAAAAGTACTGAAGAAGTAAATAATGTGCAGTTAATGGCTGAAATGTGATTTATGTGTGTAAGATTTTAGGTTCTTCTTAAATTTGGCCTTAGATTTAGTGTTCGTTTTAATCTTGGTCTCCTCATTTTCATCGTGTTACGAATATCTTACCCCTGACTGCACCAAAATGAAATTACTCGAATCTTCCTCGGCATTTAATCTCTTTACGTTGTCGATCTCTCAATAATACAAGTCGTTTTATCTGACGCAGTATAGAGTGTTTGAGGTGAGTAGTATACTTTTGATAAGAAATCAGTACAGTACGTGACTGAATTCAATTGGCATATATTGTTATGATATTTGTGAACCAAGTACATGTAATTAATATAATATGCATGAAAATTGCTCTCTTTATTGTTCTTTTCTGCTTGTTGGCGCTGCTAGTTTGAGAACTATCTATTCTAACTTTAAAACATGTCCACAATCTTTTTAGTAGCCCTGATTTCTTTTCTGCCGCACATTTTTCAATTTCAGTTTTGTCATTGCATGTTGCCTTTTCTGTTTTACCATTTAGTATTTATCGCGCTATATACGTGTACCTTTTATGAAATAAATAATGTCCAGCAAAAGTTCAATTTCTTTAATTATTAAACTTTTTTTTGAAACTGCTTTCTTATCTAGTCGAACTCTAATTTAGATCGTTTTAGATAAGCCTTGTATAATAAACTTTGTATTAATGGTACAACATTAAGCAAGCATAGTATATTCATACTTCAATGGGTGAATGAAGGATCTCGCTCAATCAATAAACACACTACTCTCATGCAGGTGCTGATTAGTTGAGATCTGTGTTAGCAGTACATTGCGTACCGTAATGAAAAAACCTACAGGACTACTGGTCAGTAGGACAAGGAACTAACCCGAGGGGAAACTAAAAAAGGCAGTGTAAAACTCAAATAAAATGCAGTCGGTTATTTTCACTTGAAATTGAAATGAAATTTAAACAGTAAATTATCCGCTATTAAACAAAAGGGTTTTTCAGGGATCAACAGTTAATCCGTCTGTCGAACGCGACTTTAATGAACAATGCAGAAATATCAAGAAAGAGATAATTGTGCAACAAAATCAATCTATATTATGATGGCACTATTTTACTCTTTAAAATCTTTGATTACTTTTTTTGATTCTCAGGGCTCCTTTCTAAACAATGAAGGTATATATTAAACATACACCATACCATGCAACCCTGTTGGAATACACGCAATCGACAAACATGAGTTTTGTTAGTTTTTGCCTGTTAAACTTATAATATAACTAGTATATCAATTCTCAGACTTACACATAGCATTGACAAGAAAAGCACTAACACAATTTAAAGGAATATTTTAGAATTCAGTCAATTTCAGTGGCAGATTCGGCTACGTGCTTGGCCTGTCCTAGTTTTTCATCTTGCAAAATAAAAGGCTGTAGAACAAAATTTTAAACCTTATTACAAACGTTATTATATCGCCTAGACAGATAAGAGAGAAGGGCTAAGTAGGTATTCCTACTGATGATCAGTTACTGATTTGTGTTTTATTTCAGCGACATGTAGTTGTCTGTTCAAATGTAATTAGGAAAGATGAATCACAAAAAAATGAGTTGAGGCACATGTTTTATCAGAGCTTTGAAAATTGCTCATGTCTTTATTCCATTCATTCTGGAAAATCTCCAAATTAGCCTTCCTCAACCCAAAAGTGACGGTTCTTTGTCCTCCGTTTGTGAAATAGCTTCAAACCTTTTTGTTTTTGTCTTAAGCAGCATAGACCTGCTCTCTGTCACGTATTCGGTCGCCCAGGCCACATGCATGCTGCATGGAAAGTGCGTGCCTGGGTTAAAAGTTTACTCGGACACACATTAACTTGCTGCGCGCTTATTTGTTCACCATTATCGTGTTGGCCGTTCTAATTTCGGAGCTAATTTCAACAGTGAAAAAATCCTAGTATTGCCATTCCCTGTTCCTTCTTCTGTCCTCTGTTTACAGTAGTTAAATTAGTTGTTTGTTAACCGTGCTAAACACGTTTTACTGCAGAGTACTCTTGCATTTCATGATCAAAGGAAACTAATTCCGTGTTTGCATTTCCTTTTTGTCTACTCGAGCCACCCGCCAGTCTGTTTGCCACACCCAGCGGACCACTATAGCCATGCATTAATGAACCAGTAACAACCGACAGAAGTGCAATAACCAGCTGTTCAGCTGGTAATGATAATTGTCTCCAAGCCCCCGCATTCATTTGTTCCTAGCTTCGATCCCCTCTATACACCCAATTAAAAGCTTTTTTTATCTATCTGCTATGTTATTCTGGTTCGCTTAGCATTGTGCTTCCACAAGACAATTTGGGCAACATACAACTCATAATTACCTCAGTTAACTAGGAGGAAACCTATCGCCGTAGGGCTTAGTTCTACTGATATCAAACCAGAATCCTTTCATTGAATCACATCGTCTTACATAAGTAGAGTATCCCTGAGGAATAAATACTTTTATACACTCTGCTGGGATGAAGTTTTCATATATTATCCACATTTGTTTTTCGTCATGTTTAGCTAAGATAAGCTAAGATAAGATCAGCTTTATTTATCCACGCTATAACCTATTCAACGTTAGCCGGTGCCAGTTCAATAGGGGTGTGTTTTTTAATGAAAAATGATAACATATAAATGAATACTAGAAACAGATTGAAGGAGGGTTTTCTCAAAATGAGGAGTTCGAAAACAAAATAATTACTTGATAGTTTCATTGGCTATAACACGTAGTGATCAACTGTTTTAAAATCACAACCACTTTGCAGGGTTTTTAATGTAGGTGGAAAGGAGAAACTGAATCTCATGCCCACATATGCTTCTCTCTCGATCACATTCTAGCGTCATTCGGATAATGTTAATTCTGTTCTGAGATGTTTCCCTCAGTCAGGAGAAAGCTAAACCTTTTCGAGATTTATAGTTCAATTGAGTAAGTCAGAGCGTGAGTGTGTGTGTGAGTGAACGAATGAGTATACAATAAAATCACAATGGACTGCTGGCGTCCACGAATTCAATTCTGTATCAAATAAGCAGTTTATCGCCTTCATGGTTCTGCGTTGCTGTCGAACACGTGAACGACTGGTGGTGTTATAGTTAACAGCATTTGATCTCTTTCTTTGTCAAAGTATCCTAACTAAAGAGTACACAATATTTGTATTTACTGGCTGGTACCAGTAATTTGTGGTTGTCTCACGTTCGTTTTAGTAAAATACATTTGAAGTATTGCTCATTAAATGACAAAACGAAAAGCTGGGTGTTTTGTCGTATTAACTTGTCCCATTATGGCATGTGCAGCCTTTAGTTCTTGCAAATGGCAGACGGGTAAAAAGACGCCCGAATGCTGGAGAGATAATAGTAAAATAACACTTACAATACAAATGAGTTTTGTTCTTACCTACCTAGGATTGTTTATGTTAGACCTGAGATCCAGAATAACAAATAATGCGTTTTTCAAAAGATTTCAGTCAATAACTGGCAGTAACTCAAATAAAAATATTCTAGAGTTTCCGCAACTAATTTCTAACTTCTCTAATGATCTCTAATGATGATAAGTATATAAACCAAGTTAAGAAAACAGAATAACTGCTTGCGGGTGTTGCGGGAGTTTGCATTTTATTCAGTTCTTTCGGTTCGCTGGGGGTAAACTGATAATTGTAATGCGCCTTTGAGTGTATTCATATAGAAAAGGCGCAATATAAAGGTACTACTTTACTTTACTTTTACTTTACCAAAAACCGCTTTCTTTTTTGTCGCAAAATTAGCCGCATTGGAATAGTTCCCTTCACTGACAAACAACATAAAGCCATGCTAGCTGCACTTTCACGCACGAGGATATAGATGGGATCGGAGCTCATGATATTTCTCATTTCTTTTAATATAAAAAATCGAATCAAAATTAGAAAAGAAAGGGCAAACTGCTCAATTAATTTAGAACATAGCCTCCTGTCTAGTGCTGTGGCAGGCAGCGATTATTTCACTTCGTTATTTAGTCACTTATGATGAAACGTTTGGTATGTTTTGAACGATTAAGAATGACCTGTGTTGCCATATGATAGTTACAATGGGTGAAATCTATTTCATCTTGAATCTATTTCATCTGCATTTGTTCGAAAGAATTGCTTCCAGAATTTATCAGCACAGTGGCTCCCTGTACCACTGCTATCATTCTTGATGTTAATTATATAGAATCAACACTTAGTAAACAACACCAGCAGTAGTGGCCACTACAATCAACTGCATGCATGATTTGGTGCAGACGTGAATGAGAAGTTATATGACCATTCCTCTGTTATGCAATGTGCAGCTCCAATGCGCATGATAAAAATCTAAATATTTATCAATTATCTTAATTTCTACTACACATTTGTACTCGTTCAAACCCATACCTAATGTTTCAGATTAAAAATATACTTATCTCCGTGATGTATAAAGGGGTCTTTTATAAAACATATCCCAGTGTACCGAAGTGTAAGTGTCCTCTCACGGAAACCGCCATATTTTTAAAGTTCAGTGATATTTGCCATTTTTTGTACAGTATCTCCCAAACGAACTTCTCTGGTGACCTCTTGTTTTCTTTCAAATTTCTTATTATTCAGTACTGAACGTTGGACAACTAATGTGGAAACTTTAAAAGATTGTTCAGTTGCATTTGGAAGTATGTGCTTTTTTAAAAACTAGTATATGAAACAACGGTAGGTATATTTTAGTTCCAAGTAGAACATTTAGGACTGATTTCTATCATATTTAATATATCCATTAATACCGAATAACTACAGTTCTAAAACGGCCTTTTTGTTATTTTCAACTTAATTTAAGAAAAAAAAGGTGTTATTAAGTAACTTTTGGCACTGCGGACATTAAGAAAGCTCGGCTGTATTAAATTAGCATAATTAACAACTACGCTACTATACTCAACTATTGCATTTTTGGAGTACCTGAACGGTTGAACGGTTGAACGGTTGTTTATTTCCACATAATAAATAACAAATAAATTACAAAATACGAAAATAAGGTGGAGGGTGCAGGATTTACAAACCTGGGGGGTTAGACAAAGAATCCTGCACCCTGTTACATTTTTAAATTAAAAAGCTAGAATGATGGTAGAATGACCTGTATAATGACCTGTATAATTCCATTCTATTTCGGAGGAATGACCTTAAACGGTCGTACCTACAGTGGTGTTGCAGACACTCTTTTTCTTTTGCCCTTACAGCCCACCCCATCTATTCCACCTGCCACTTCCCAGCCCATTCCGCTCACCTATATTCCCATCTCTATCTCTGTCTCAGAGGCTCTGCTCCTGTATTTTTCTCTATAGATAGTGTATACATGCATGTAAGTGTACTGTGTTTTGTTGCATTTTTAACTATGAATTATGTACTGAATTGTAAATAATTAAGAATTTTATCTTTCGCAACTTTTAAAAAAAATCAGTTTTGTTATTGAAGAAATCAGTAGTTCAGTTCAAATTTTATTACTGTTTCGTGACATAAATTAAGTTAAGAATACAGAAATAGGACCAGGTACCAGTTTATTTTTAAAAATATAACTAAGGGTGCTTATTCTAAAGTATTAGTTTAACAAACAAAATCCTTCAAAATCAAATTGCCTTTACTCGTTCTGTTAATCTTGACCATACGTCCTCTGCTTTTCGTCCAGTTTTCTCCCCAACTATTAATTATTCATCTATTTTCCATAGACGAGTAAAGCAAAATATCGAATCTCCACCGGCGAAACCGAAGACAAAAATGCGGAAAAAAATATGCTGAAATTCGTCCTGTATATAGGAATTTAAAGTTACTTGAAACATTATTCTTGCCTTCATGGGGAAAAATTTGGACTAGAAAAAGTCGAAGTTGCTGTCGCCATTCACGACTTGAGATCATGTCTAGTACACAAATGTGCATGCATGCAATATACGCTCGTATTGACAGCTTTAAACACGGTTAAACAAAATAAACAGTAATCATACAGAACAGTCAGTAAAAAATTGGATTTATAAAGATATTTTTTTATTTTATGTCGTTTCTCCAGAAAGTACTTGAATCAAGAGATCTTATAAACTGACTGAGTCAACTATACACACACTCGTATGTTACGATGCATGAAAAGGATGGACTACAACGATACGCGAATCACCTCAAAATAGAGGCTTCAAGTTTGCTTTCATATAGTCTGTATTGATTTGTAATAAATTCGAAAAATAATGAGAAATCTTTTGACACCCGGCTGATACAAGTATCGTATTGTTTACGTTCTCCTATTCAATTCTTTATGATCCAACAGAGTAACGATTAAAGTTTTTTTCTAACACTGAACAACGTTTTTAGAAGTAATCGGAGCACAATAGAGAAGAGCGTGTCGCTTGTGCCAACAGGAGTTTCAGGAAATATTTGCCAAGTACCAACCACGCATAGTTCACCCATTTCTTGGATATAAAAACCCAAGATTCTGGGTACTGGAGCAGAGGTTCAGATGTAAAAATAAGAATAAAATCATTACCAAGTATCTATATTCACTAATAATGAAGGTAATGACAAGAAGAATGGACTATGATTGATTATCGCCAGCTACAGTTTTCCAATTAAGTAATTACAGGTATATCGAAGGTTGATTTCCAATAGAATCCCTACTGTGTTGCACTTTCACTTCTGTCAACTTTATTTTGTTGGATCACAGTGCAATAGTTTACTTGTTTACTAGGTAACTCTGACGTCAATTTAGATTCAAGAGAACAGCTTTACCAAGACTCATTTTCAGTTCAATGGGTCGAGAAGTTTTTCTGTTACTGAGCTACTGAACTAATTTTGCTGTGGGTGTTATATATTAAATACAAATTCTCAAACTGGATGTTCTTGAATCTGGCCTCTATTGAAGCCGATCTACATGTCAGTGATACATCGGGCGAAAATGCTGAATAACTAGCAAATATAATCATTTGAGTAAGAAATCTGTGATATTTAGTTTCCTTAGTTTGCCCGCAGTATCAAAGCAGTGATATGATCCATTGAAAAGAAAAACAATGCGATAATAGACATTATCCTAGTCAATGAATCGCAGTAATTAACAGTGAAAGGAGCATAGCCTTTTGATCAGTATTCATTAAAGTTGAATCAAAATCTAAAAAATCTAAATGGCTATCTAAGTAAAAAGTCAGTTTTGATATCATATAAATGCGGAACAGTACTTCAGTTTTAGAGGTTTATTTGACCACTTATATTTTGATTCTGTAGTTCTCAAACGCCAGCAGCCGAAAGTTGCATGGACTTGCATCTTGGAATACTTGGACTTGAAAATATTTCAGTTTAGCCGAATGCCGGATGAATCTGATGAAGATCCAAAGCTTCTCCTTTTTATTACTTAAATATTATAGGTATAAAAATCTTGAAAATGAAACATCCTCAGACTGATTTATTTTCATTATTTTTAAATTTGAATTTAACGGTACCAAAAATTAACAATACATTGAGAATATACTAATATATTTTGTTATATTGTCACACCAACTTTGGATTTTCCATGCGTTGATCGGCGAGAAGTTATGAAATCTCACTCAGTTTAAAAAGCACCGTTCTCGTGCAGTTACAACTCAGGACTGTTAATAGTACTCGTCAAGAGCTTTCATTTGAATGGTCACACTTTGGTTTTGTTAACATACCTTAGAAGTTATGACATCTCATTCAGTTATGAAAGGTGCTCTCAGCACTCACAGGGCTCATAGTACTCACATCAAGAGCTTTCATTTGAATGGTCACACTTTGGTTTTGTTAACATGTGTTAGAAGTTATGACATCTCATCCAGTTGTGAAAGGTGCTCTCAGGACCCAAAGGGTTAATAGTTTTCGTCAAGAGCTTTCATTTGAATGGTCACAGTTTGTGTTTCACCCCATGTGTTGACGATAACTTGCCACTTCTTACCTAGTTTTGGCGAAAGGCGCCCTCGGAACTCAACGAAGGGTTGATAGAATTCAGATTTTTCATTTGACTGGTCACACTTCATGTTTCTGTCCACGTGTTGGGAAATTAAGACATCTTTCTCACTTTTTTAAAACTGCATTCATTTGAATGAACACACTTCAAATAATATAATTTGAGAAGTTAAAGCATCTTGTTCATGTTTGAAACGTATACTGTCCCAGTTAAGATACAATTCATTACTATAGTACTGCTTTACATGCAACTGAACTGAAAGCCAGCAAATTACAGTCTGGAAAATTGTGCTAAAATTGAGACACAAAGGTTTTGCAGCTGTCAGTTCAACTGCTATTGACATCACAGAATGCAGATATCTAGAAGATAACTTTGAGTGGGGTTCTTTCTCTTGAACGTCTGTACTGACAAAAGTTTATTGTCCAGTCTGATCGTTGTAACAGTTTAAGTAAAGCATAGTTCCGTTGCAATTGAAATTTCAGTTTGATAAGTTAGTTACGGACTTCCTTAAAATTGGTTGTGCTTTCGCGGAAAAATGATTCACAAACATTGCTATGACTCCTACGTGGCATTATCATTTGTGCCGTTTTTCCATCAAGGCACAATCAATTTTAGCGAGGTCCATAGGTAACTTTTCAAAGAGAAATTGCCTATGCAAGGGATAGCAGGTTTATTGTAGCATTTGTATGAGTAACGATATGACCAAAAATGTATGCCGCTTCTTTGCCGCATCTTGTAGACACCTTCAAACAGTCTGTGATTTCGTATTGTTAATAAAGCTTTTTATTAAACTTATCGACATCTTTATAAAACCTCCACGTGTCTTTTTCATTCGCTACACTATCGCTATGACTCTGCTGATACAAGTTGGGGTTGGAGATAAACAATCCGTTATCCGACAGACAAACATCACTGGCTGGTAACGATGTGTGAAGCGTGGTTGGTTCTTACACAGTAACTTTTCAAGTATTCCCAAGTGTCCTGTTGTATTGAGCCAAGTTGCAATGCTATGAGAAGGCTCATTACCTCCGATATGCAAACAAAGAACCCTTTCAAGCAGACGTGACATGGCTGAATACTAAAGCGCTAACGACGTGCGAAGCGTGGGTTCAGAAGAGCACTTGAAAAGTCGAATGTGCTAGTAAGCGAACTGTTCCAGCAAGCGTTTGACTCATGAATGCTCATCATTACCTCAGGAACAGAGCAAACAAAGTATTTTTTCAAGCGGATGTAATGTAACTAAGTTCTGAAACGCTAACGACGTGCGAAGCGTGCATGGTCAGCACAAAGTACGTAGTCACGCGTCATTTATTCCAATAAAGGTTTATTCAAGCTTTCCGTGTGCGCACTTTTTTGGTATCTGTCTCAATTTTGTAGCATGCAAGAAAGTCAGAATTCAATATGATATTCTATTTAAACATTGAGTTAAATTTTTCAGATACTTATGAATAATAAACAGATCTAACCTCACCAAAAGATAATTTAATTGCTGACATGCATTGAAATACACAATTGCCAATTGGACAGTTCTAAGAAAAGCGAAAAACTAGCCCGCCCTTGCAGCACGCAAATGACTATTCCTCAATGGTCAGTGTTTAAATGTGTTATCTGCAGTGCTCACATCAATGGACAAGAATCCTAAAGCAGATATCTCTGGAATAGTAGTTTATCAAAAATAGAATTTTCTAACTGCATGCATGTCGAAGTTGAAATTAAGTTTTAAAGTTGATGAGCAATACATGTAGAGCTCGGAACGTCGGACATTCCATGCCGATCAGTCCTCACGACTAAAAACGGTCGAACATTTAGTTGATGATAGTTCATTTAGTTTATGGAGAATTCAATTCTAAAACTTAGTTGCTAAGAAATCATAATAATTTAGACCAATACAGCGATTTATATATTGACAAATGTTTTTGAAAGGAGATGCGAGTATTTATAAAAAAAACATATGGCGATAACCTTTTCTCCGACTGTGGAATGGCCTACCGAACTATATTAAGCTCTTTCCTTCCGTTGATGTTTTTAAAGCCAAACTTAAGATATATCTTTTTTAGATTAGCTTTTAAATTAACATAACTATTATTTTAATCACTTTTTATGAAATTATTTTTTAACAAATTTTAGTGTAAAAACCATTGAGACTTTAGTATAATGCGCAGTTAAGAACTGTTTATTATTATTAGTAGTAATAGTAGTAGTAGTAGTAATAGTAGTAGTAGCAGTAGCAGTAGTAGTAGCAGTAGCAGTAGTAGTAGTAGCAGTAGTAGTAGTAGTAGTAGCAGTAGCTGTAGCAGTAGTAGTAGTAGTAGTAGTAGCAGTAGTAGTAGTAGTAGTAGTAATAGTAGTAGTAGTAGTAGTAGTAGCAGTAGCAGTAGCAGTAGCAGTAGCAGTAGCAGTAGTAGTAATAGTAGTATAGTAATAATATATAAGCTTTATTAGCATGTTCTTTACAGAAATTGCT
>JANVCJ010070392.1:0-12670 GCA_026413505.1 Epizoanthus ramosus
TCTCCTTGTTGGATTTATGCCCAAACTGAAGCCAACTTACTTGTTCTGGCGTCCAACACAGCGACAGACACACGAAGTGGATTCTATCTCTTTTCTTCGTTTGCACTCAGTTTAGATATTCTTCGTTCTATTTTTAATCTCATCCACTGCATAGCCACCTTTCTGGGGAAGAGTTTCCCAGTGGTGGGGTATTCTGCAGTTACTCCAGAAAACTGTAAAACTAAAACTATGTCGCCTATGTCAGTATGTGTTTACGGTCTAGAGGTTTCGATGGAGGTCAAAACTGTGCCAAGTTACATGTCACGTGCCAGTGGTAAAACCGTGCCAACAAACGCGTTTGTTTGTCCAACTTGAAATTCTATATAAACACGTTCATGATTCATGAATGCATCATACCACAAGTGTAAATTGCGAACTCTTCCTTCAATATTTTAAAACACGACATTCTTAACTTAAATCATTACTCCCTGTTTGTCAAACCATTCATAACGTATATAACAGGAACATAATCATACGTTTATATAAAACACAACACAGCTCATAATTTCCGTGGTATCACTGAGTATTTTAAAAATGTGATTGTCATTGTGAGTTCAAAGTACAACTAACCTGGTGTCGTGGTCATCCAGACGAGCGAGTGCCATAGAAAGAGTGTGGCCTTTTCTTTCCTTGCAAGTCTAACGAAATCTACTCCTCTACAAATCCTCGATCACCGGCTATTGTCGCTATTTCGTCTTCAAATATAAGCATCAAGTGATCAGAAACTTCCAAATTCTCTGTCCAAATTCCAACATGGCGTCCGGTAGCCGCAAAGTTCCGCGATTTGGACTGGGGATTATATTTGCCATATATGGCCACAGACGGAGTCCACCAATCAGATCAGACATGTGTATTTATTTCTACAGCACTGAAAAATCGAACTTGAACTTCCGGTTGACTGTTTGATCCAATGGGCAAACAAACACTACAATGGAAACACATGAAAATAGAATATTTTACATTTGCATTTTTATGCAACACTCAACAGTCTATCGAACTAATGGCGGTTCGCCTACTGTTAACATCAGAAAATGAGCAGATTTAACAGACCTTGCATTGCGCGATAACAACGATTAGGAAAGTGTACGGCTCACAGGTTTCGCGGGAAACACGTGTTCTTCTTGAAGTCGGACTTGATCCTTTTAATTATAGCAAAGGCAGTTACAGCAATTTCATGGATTGGCAGTTGTCGTTTCTGAAAGCACAGATCGCTGTATCTGTCGTTACCTTTGTTTATTCAAATGGAAAAATCTAAACAGCTGCAGTTATCGTATCCTGAATCTCTCCATCTCCTTTGAAACCAATGATAGATCAGATAAAATCAAATGGGGGTTAGTCAGCCAATCACATTCGGCAGTTTGCCCTATTAGACGCTGCTTGGGAGAATTGTACAGTGCCTCAAACCGGATGACATCCTCAAAAATTTGCTTTTGTACTCGCTAAATTCGTTGCTAAACGTTTAATAAAGAATTATCATGCTGAACAGAGAGAAAATATAAGCTAAAGCTATAAATTAATCTTAAGGGAAGAAAGTTACTTAGTTTTGATTCAACTAGTTATGTAGTATGTTTAAAGCGTGAGAAAAATATATTTGACGAGACAATAGATTCTTTTGACTTGACCAAATGCAAATAAATACGGCACGAGTGATTTCATTGTGTTTGTTGTGGCTCATTGAAAAGCCAGCGTCCTTTCATAGAAACTTTGACAAACTTGTACACCACGTGGAAACTCCGGCTAAATAAAAGAGTTCGATCTTTGAAGAATTCCTCTCATTTTGATGGTTCTCATAGTAAACTAGAACGCTTTTAGCCTAACTTTTCCTGAATTTTGGCTGAAACATAATTTAAGTTTATTTATAATTTCTATTTTTGCCTGCTTGTTCTTCCGTACTCGCGCCTTTTATCAACTTGTGGGTACACTGAAAAGAAAACAGTGGAAATTGTTTTGTTTCACTGAGCAAGACTGAAATTTCCATTTTGTCTATGACAAGTAGAACCACCCCGGATTTTCCTCTATTGTCTGTTGAGAGGATTTTCGCGAATACATGAGGGCAGAGGACCGCTGGCTAGATTCTGAATTCATGTGATCATAATGAATTTTCTTCCAAGCAGGTAGACCACGTGATCAGGGACACCACAACCATTCATTCGAATTCGCTCTCTTTCAAACTGTCAGAACAGCCGTACGACGTGGCGACTCAAACACAAAGGCACCTGCTGAATACGTAATTCGCCGAGTCGGATTCTCGCCTGAGTTTCTGCCTTTTCCTTGGACATGGCCGATTTTGGCCACACAACACGTACACTTTCACCAGTCGACTTCAAACACACGGAGAGAACCACATCGCTTTTTTTTCCATCGCCACCATTAAAGGACGATTCCGAGGAAATCAACAAAAATAATAAAAACGGATGTGAGGATTGTTTGGATCGTAATTCACCAAAATCTAAGACAATTTCTACGCAAGAAAATACAGTTTTAGATCAACGCAAGACCTGCTTCACAACAGAGAATTCAATGTTCCACGACTTTCCGACGTCGTCGGGGTTTTGGTCGCCACCAAGCACAGTAATAGATGATGGATTTATTCCCGTAAATGGAGTCCATTTTCCTCCAAATACACCGGCTCTCGCTCAAACGAGAAGAATTACAGCACCAACCATTACAACAACTGTTCATCAACAGCACAGACGACATAATAGCCAGTCACCATTTATAACAGCCACAAAACCCGTCCATACCATTTCCAATCCGCTCAATTCTGCCTGGAATCAACATCCGCACTCAATGACAGGATGGCCTCAACAACAAGGCTCGACTTGGGGCCACCGAATTTCCAACCCGACTGTCAATACAGTTGCGCTGTCTCATGGCAGAAGCTCTTCGCGGCCATCGAGTTTAACGCTGGCCCAAACTCCACGCAATTTAAGGGGTCGAGGGAATTCTTTTCCTTCAAGCACAACACGGCCACCACTTTCCTCCATGAATAGCATGACCCAAAGCTTACAAAGTATGAACCTAAACGGCCAACACAATCACCACCACCACCATCAACCAGTAGATGGAACAATTTTAGACGACATGAACGGATTTGGAAATTCACAAGGGCATTCAACAGAACTCTCCAACTCGCTCTACCCGTACCAGGTAAACCGGTGAAATTTTAAACTTAATATTGGCTGAAATTAAGTGTCGTAACTAAAAAAAACACTTCCTTGAAACTGCAAATAAAATATTTTGCTATAATAAGAAATCAGATAAGTTATATGTAAAAATATTGGTACAGATTTAAGCGTTGGGTTTATGTTTTATATTATGAAATGTCTAGTAATTTTACTCTGTAAGTACGTCATGGCTGATTGCAAAAGCCTCTAAAACGCTACATATAGCAGTTCCTTCTAATTTTGTTTAAACAGAGAGAAAGCAAAATTATTATTCGACAAGAAACAAGACAAGTTTTTGTTCTGAAGTTGAAAGTTTCGGTCTTTTATCGCAATTCCCCCTTCAATACCATACATAAATTAATGACAGAAGAAATTGCTCCATTCTCTACAGCTGCTTTTAAACTGATGGCAGCAAGACGAAGAAAATCAATTTAGACAGCGAAAGGGTAATGGTTTCGACTAATGTCTCTTTGTCTGTTTTCTTCAAAGCAGGAATCCGTGAAATATCCCTCAATAGAAACGCGATTGCTGGATATCATCCGCTCGCCGTCCGAGCCACCAGACAACCTAACAGGTTAGCTGACATTTTTTCGATCTTTCTTACTATGAAATATATAATTATTTTGCCGAGAAAGCTGTAACAAGAAAGATGCCGCCATAAGTTGTTAAAAAGGCCGCTTAAAAACATTGCTGAAAAGTACTTGGCCAGTTAACAGTTGTTTGTTTCTAACAGCACTGTAATGGGTTCCCGAACAGAAAACACCGATCGACTGCGCGTTCAAAACAACAAACAGTCAGCTTTGGAATGGCTTCTGTTGGCAGCTCTTAAAATCAAGAAGTATTCCAAAAATCTAACTAACCCGATGCGTTTCCTATGAATCACGTATACAAGCATGTATTTACAACATTTTAAAGCGATCTGATCGTATTCGTTGAAACTTTAATCGCTTAGAGTGAAGTAAGATTGTGAAACTTTTCCGAGGAATAAATTGTAACGAAGTCCACCTGTCCAAATCTTGTAGTCTAAATTTTTAATCAGCCATGGCAAAATGGCTAGAGCTTGAGCGCTTTGGCTCTTGTTTTTCAGTAGATATTTACTAACAAACATTTTGACTTTATTCGAATTCTAAACGTTTCTGCAGGTTTCGAACTCTTGCAACGACAAAAAAGTTTGTCAAGTGATTTTGAGCAGTCGTTTAAATGCCGCGACAATGCAAAAATCGTATTTCTCTACCCTCTTGTTACTTGTTTTGGCTAAAGGATCCCTCAAATTTCCCCTGTTTTGAATAATTTTCATCACAACGGGAAATAAAAAATATATATGTAATAAACACAAATGACGCTGGCGAGCACAGAGTGGAAGAGATCGGACACTGTCACAGGGAAAGTCGGTGGTCTCAATTTCGGCAATTTCCCTTTCATGTCGCGATACGATTGACTTTGCATTGACAATCCTTCTTTTCAAAGCGCTTTTACAATTCCTTCCCTTGCATGTTTAATGCCGTCTTTCAAATGACTTTCCTCTGATCTCAGCGTTTTGAGACTCCGGATTAATAAACAAGAAATAAATCGCTTTAGAAAAGGCAAGAAACAACGACTTTAAGTAACTTCCCTGGTTTTTGTTACCTCCATCATAAACTGATATATTTCGAAAAGCGTGGTTCTTCCAAAACGTTTATTGCTCTTACAAAGAAATATTCATGAAGCTTGGCTTGGTTTCGCACATAATTCTTGACTACAAGATTTTAATTTGTCCAGAATAGTGTATCTTAATTTCTTAGACTTACTAAATAATTCTATTTTTGCTTTATTCAATTCTTGCAGTATAGCCACGCAATTTACACCAGCAACAAAACATCAGAGTTTGTACAAATGCCAGATTAAGATAAAAGTTTCTTCGGTAATGCTTTTTTGAGACACAAAACAATAAATCAACCAAAACTGGAATTTTATTCAAAGCCTAGCTTTATCCTATTCTAAAAATGTTTATAAGCCAAAATACCTCTGGCACTCTTAAGTTTCCTAGTTAACCGGCCTACGAATGTTGCTTTTCTGTTCTTCACATGAACACCTATCGTCCTTCAAACCATTATATTAACATAACGTACAAATATAGACTATACAATATCGCCAGCATTTTAATAATTTGGCTTTGATTTAGCCTCGACGCTGATCAAAGGCATATCGTTTTTCCCACACTGTTACAAATACAGCGAGTTTGTTTTAAAATGCTATATTTTAGAAAATAGAATGTTCAGTCACTTTTAGTAGAACGATGATCGTGTGTAAATTCATGCACATGTTTATGTATTTGCTGATTACTGAGCGCACAAATATTAAACCCGCTGCAAGATGCTTTAATCCTCTCTCGTTTGCTATAACTACGACTAAGATAGAAGATTTTATTGATATATTTTGGTCTTAAAACGTACGCATTAACTTAAAACAGTAAAAAAATTCAGTAATCATAAAACTGAATAACAAGCTACTTCAACTGGTATAGTTGGAAATAACTAAATAAAAGAAAAACTTCCACTATTCAAGCAGACTAATTTACAACAAATTTACATGCATTTATTTTGGTTGTAGGGCAAGAGACCCAAAATTCATTTACGCGGAAAATTTTAACTTTCTTTAAATATTCTCGTCAAGTGCACCGTGATGATAGTCAAACCTTCATTTCCTAGTTAGCTTTGAGAATGGATTATTATTGAATTGGTTTTCTAACGAGCTTCCGTTTTTAATGCTCAGATAAGCGCCAAGAAATGAATGCAAAAGGAATTGAAACCTCTGGCAAATTTCGTCAACTTGTGTTAGTTGAAAGAATTAATATAGATGCGAATTCTGACACTAACTCAGTTATGCTATATTCCTATAAGCCGTCTTCTCTAAACGTTCAAAACGAACAATTCCGTAGAATCCAATTTGCTAGAAATACAATTTTACTAACAGCCTTTCTAGGATCAATATCGAAACAAAGAGAGAAATAACATGAAATAAATATCCAGACATCTTAACTGAAATTAATAAGGGCTCGAAATCAAATTACTATTACAGGTCATCTTAGTCTCGATTTGTCTAAATATTCTTATCGGCAAATTTTCTCTTTACAAATGAATCTAATCTTTCTTCTCCTTAAACTACAGAATGACATTTTGTGCTTATAGGAAAATTTTCAGCACCTTGGTCTTGGAAGCAAACCTGACCTAACAAAACAGGTAGAAATCAGCCGCTTGCACAAACTTTTCAGTAAAGTCCTTAACTGAGCCTGAAGGCTGACAAATTATTTCATAAAATTTGATACAAGAAACGCTTTAATTTCTATAATATATAACTAGGTATGTTCTTTGAAAAATTGTCACTAAAGGTAGGCATTACACAAACTGACAATAGTTGAGTTCAATGTCACATTTTCAAATGAAAAATTCACCATTTTCACTTCAAAGTATGGGTTTGTGCTAAATCTCGCTATTTTGGTTATTTTTGCTGCATTTTATTTCAAGCGGTATTATGTTATCTCATTTTAGTTCATGAGACATGATTATGTTCATCAGCATATCGTATTTTGGTGGCGTAAGACTCATTCAGCAAGACTCAAAATTTGCCCAGTACTGATATAATATGATTTATCATTCTAAACTTTGTACAATATAGATGTCGGTAGATTAACCCTGTAGGCGGCGGAAAACGCTGGGTTCTTTTTGTCTGGTACACTGATGGTGTCAGAGGAAGCATTAATAATTTTCCCATTAAAAATTTTGTTTATGAAATTTCTCAGCGCTCTGCAAAATGAATCATTTCCATCCGATTCAAGCTGTATTTGCTCCCGTGTTGACAAGACAGCTGTTTTGACTGCTGAATTATTGCTCTTGGAATAATTTCTAAGCTAATATATCTTGTGCTATCATAGACCTCCAATAACTTAGCTTACAGCCAGGAAGTCATCTATGAATCTGTTCCGCAAGACCCGACAGATTCATGTCGCACCATCAGCAGTCGACAGAACGCAGCTTTTTAGGCACATTTAATTGCGCTATTCAGTCACGTTCTATTCGCATTTTGGCCCAGTTGAAAGTTAAAATTAAAAACCCAATATTGCAAAAGGATTCTATTATGGCAGCCGACCTTTTGCTCGTTACTTGGTTATCACAAATGATTGAAGACTTTGCTTCTCTATAAAAGAATGCGCTTTCTTTAAATCTAACTTTCTTCGTTCGTTTCGCCGTTCTACTTTTATTTCTGCAGGTACTTTATTTTGTTTCGCTAAGTTCATTCTATTCAAGTCCCAACGAAAGTCTATGAGTTTCGGCTTGCGGGCCGAAAATTCTGCTCATAGTTAGGCGATTTTCATTCCTCTGGTGAATGTATATTTCTCTCCAGCCGGTTTGCTCTTCGACACAGAAGCAAGTTTCCACACGCAAGTTTCAGTTTGTTGTTTGAGTTAAGCAGGCTCGAAGATTTTCGCCTGTCTATAGACTTTAGTTTCCAGGATAAAACTGAGGATTAAAAGCTTTATCAGTAACTTAGCAACAGATTTGACTTCGCAGTAAGACGCAATTTGAAATTGTCAACATATAGAATAGCTTCAAATTCACAAAAGTTGCCGCGGCTGGAAGTCTAAAAAGGACATTAAATACAGTTTGGATGGAAATAGCATTTCCGATCTGACTGAAGAAAATATTGAACTGATAGTTAAGTGTAGTTTGAATCCAAAAAGATCTTGGTTTCCTGGGTACTACTTTGCACAGCTGGAATTGATTTTAGCCAAGCAAATCAGTCCAATAAATGGTTAAATTAAAGTTGATCCCGAACAGTGGTCCAACAAATCCTTTCCAAGCTTTCAAAATAGCTCAGAAAGTAACCACCTAACAACAGAGATAATAACATTTAGAAGTTTTATTCAAAAACATAGAACCTTTCATCTTTTAAAAGTTGCTTTGAAAGCTACATTCAAAGTCTGTTCGTTGTTATCGGTGCCAATTTTGACAGCTGGGTAGTTGGAAATAGCCAGAAATTATAAGAAATTGTATTCAGATTTACGAAAAATAATTAATTTTCATGTTTATGGTCAAGTAAAATACAGTTTGAAAGGTTGTCAGACACCTAAATGAAGTAGATTTCACGACTTCAAAGCTACTGGACGCAACTGTTTAGAGATCACTTCAATTTCCTTGAGCAGACATTGCTCGATGGTTTTTGGGTATCCTTAATTTGCGGTGGTTTTAGTTGTTTGTTAAAATTACTTCATGTGAACAATGAAATAATATGAACGCACAGACGGGATTTAAAGAAGTACAAAAACAAAAAGTCGGCAAAAGAGAATGTTTAAATATAAATGAGACGAGGGGTGTATGATAATAGAAAACTAACTCATTTACAGAATGTAATTTTTTTTAAATACCAGTGAAATTTCCGACGTCCACCATTGGCATTGACATTAAAATTCAGCCAAGTTTCAGAAACAAAACAGTATTTTCATGTATGTTTTAAATTATAGTTTCATGAATATGCAGTTGACTGACGTATACTGATTACAGTTTACAATTGTTTACATTTGCTTTGGGAACGAATACAAATTATTGTTCAGAAAACAGGGAAATGAGATTCCTTATTTCCCAAAGGCGCGAATTTGCATTGGGACATACTAACTTGTTGCAGATAATTGAAGATATTTTGTGTGAGATAGGTTAGACTCAACAAACTTGTTTTTGTCTCCAAATAATATTAGACTGAAATGAATATATAATTATATTTCAGTGTAAAGATTGCAAACTTCAGGTTTGTTGAAATTTGAACGGCGTGCGGTATAGATAGACAATCTTTGAACTGTTATTTTGTCGGTTAAAATACATGCGGCTTTCCTCCACTGCTTTGCGCATGTGCAGAAAATCAAGTCAAGTTCCTATATCAAACATTTTTTATATTAGCTGGCAGCTAGACCAGATATTTGAGATAACTATAAATTATTGCTACATCTGAAAATTCTTTGTTAAAATAATGTAAATTAGTTGTTTTATTTCTAGGACTGCAAAGAATGAGTCGAGACTGAAAAGCTCGTTTTCAAGTTTTTATATAATTAACAAGCTTTTAAATGGTCGAAAAGAAAGTGAATTGTAATGAGCATAAGTTGAACGGCTTCGATCGAACATGACCTATCTACCGCTTCATTGGTAATCGAAATCCCAGCTGATCTCGACAATTCTCTGAAGCTAAAAGTTGCTAATTAGAGCAATGCATACCAAATGACAGCTGTACATTTTCTTAGAATACTCGAAAGTTCGAAGCGGTGAAGTAAATTTAGAAAAAGTCTATGGCTATGCGTTTCTCTGTAAATGTATTATTCTTTATAGACAAAGCTTGTCAAGAGAAGGCATTAAAAGTTACATCTTTCATTTGTCATTGTCGAGTGCGAGGGATTTATTCAGGACTGAAAATAGTTTTAATATAAAGACTTGATAAAGAGCTAGACGTAAATACCTCTGCTTTGCTTGACTGATAACAATAATATATTTTTCTGTGTGTTATTGTATAGTATACAACAATTTTCAGACAATCTTATTTTGGGCCACATTGAACTTTTAGTCATGTTGTGCTAAATTTTCCTGTCCAAATCCATATCTTTGATTAAAAACGGAGTGCTTTACTGTGACAACACAAAACGTTTAATTCAACTTCTTTGGAGCGAAATATTCCAATTTCTTACACAAAGTAAGCTGAGTTAATTTGATCTAGAATTTCCCCAGGAAGTCGAAAGACAATTTGACAGATTTTAATACATCAACAAAAGATTTTTCAGATCATATTCTTATCTTTCAAACTGCATTGTAGTTTGTACACTCTGTTTTCAAGTATTTAAAAAAAAAGAAAAATCCAATCAATTGAAGCAACACAAACTGTAATTTGTAGAATAAAAATGATTGTGAAAAATGGAATGAAACTTTGAGCATTGATTGCGGTTCATGCAAGTGGAAATATTTAGGGGTTATATTAAATCTACGAACGTGTGATTAATTGAAATATTATAAAGAGCTATCAAATGCCTTTTCACTTTCAGACAACAAAGAAGCCGGAAAAGATATGTATTTCTTAATTAATATCCTTTTGAAAACATCAGAACTTTACAATATCTCAGGGCTTGGAGAGTTAAAACTGACTGGCACCAAGATTTTATTTAGTTTAACGTTACAAAAGCAACTACACACTCGACGCTGTCTTGTTGAACTTCAGATGTACACCGGCTTTCAAAGCTTTAAAATACTTTCAATATAATTGTGGATAAAGACCCCCGGTGAATCTGGAATGACTTAAAGCTAAAAGGTGCATCCCCCACATGAATCCATTTTTAAAAACAAAAAATAAACAGAATTGAAAAATGTTTTGACTGGATGTATATTCTATCAAGTTAATTGAAAATGGCGGGAATGTTATGGGGAGTCTATTGCCCCGATACTGTTCTGCATGTACCAGTTATAAATATTTTGAAAGGGGATGTGGAAATGGCACTGTAATAATATGTTTTGTTTATTGATTTTGGTACTAGCCTTTGTACTAAAGAATGCCCCACGGACTGGCGTAATTTAAAATTAGGCTTGAAAGCCGAATCAAACAGCGCGTTGGTGAGCCAAGACACAATACTATGCCGGTTGGGTACCCCAGCAGTAGAGTTAACTTGAAAAATACATTTCCTTTAAAATGTTAATCACATCCACAATGAGATAAAGCTCCAACTGCCAAAGGTGAACTATATCGGTGTCTTTTTAGAGCCGAACAATGTCGCTGCAGGGCCGAGCAGGGTCTAAAGTAATATGTATACCGCTCTACTGAATACCCTAGTGAAAGTTAAGAGTTAAAGTTAAGAGGGTTAAAACTGTTTGTCATCAGGGGGTATAGTATAAAAACCGAACATTTGAAACCCTGAAATAGCATTTCCAGTATTTTGAGAAAATTGTGGAGAAATATATAACCTACGAACAGACAAAGAAAATTGAATTAGAATTAAATCAACTGCCTTGGTTGCTTAATGCGGTTGACTGGGTGCTATAATGACCGTTTTCGAGGTTTCACAGTAAATAACGTGATGCAGTGAAGTAAATCTATAGGACGAACAGATTAGATAGAAAATAGAAAGAGGGAACAAATAGGAAAAAAGTCTTGAATAAAGAATACATCTTTTCAAGTGCTACAATATTTAACTATTGTATCATTGCACATTCAACTAACAGTTACACTGAAATATAAATTCATTATCTAGGAATACGCAATCCGATACCCATAAAGAGTTACTGAAATATTCCTCCATAAGCTAGTTACCTAAACTCGATATGACAACGTTTCTTCAGTATTCAATCTTATTCTACAAGGCAGTAAACCCGATCATGGGTTAACATTAACCCACTTCGCGAGCAACTGGGCCGTGGAGGCGTCTGATGAGTTCATGTCGACCACATTGATCTGACTCATAAGCCAACCAATAAGAATTTTCTTTTCCCATCTTCATATCTTAACGTTGACTTCGCTGAAATGATGAGTACATTAGTTGAGTCGCCCCAACATTGATTACGTAACTGTTTGATACTAGAGCCTGAAAGGCAGATTTACTGAAAATGAGACTCGACTTGGCCCACAGAACACAAGCACCAACGCGAGAAATACCGATGACTCTATAATCGAGTAGAACCCCTAGGTTGGTTTATTTAAAATAGCGTCACCTGTAAGTGTCACCTAAAATGTTTTGTAAACGCCAAGAATAAGATTTGTATACTTTTATTTTATAAAATGTCAAACAGGTAAAATATTCGTATCAGTTCTTTTTTTTAAGAACTAACGTTTTTGACCGACCTGATCGTTACCAGATATACCTTTTGAAAACATGTTCAATTGGGAATTCAATTTTAAACTTTTGATGTAGTTTTGTTCTTTGGGCATTTATACAAAGGATCCAGTGTTACCAACAAACATTTTACTTTCACATTCGAGGAACTGAATGTACATCATCTGCAATACTTGTTGAAACACAATTATTTATTGAGGAAACACAACAGAAGACAAACTAAGTGATAGATATATTATCATGTTTATTATGTCCAGAATACCCGATCGCAGATTAATACTGTTTATAATTCTAAGCACCAACATGTAAGTTCTCGTTAGCATTTTTATGTTAACATAAATTTGATCTGTTTATACGATTTCCATTTTCGCTGATTGACTGATTGACGG
The DNA here is from genome assembly GCA_026413505.1 of Epizoanthus ramosus. Classification (NCBI taxonomy): domain Eukaryota; kingdom Metazoa; phylum Cnidaria; class Anthozoa; order Zoantharia; family Epizoanthidae; genus Epizoanthus; species Epizoanthus ramosus. The sequence goes on from JANVCJ010070392.1 coordinate 12,426, forward strand.
AAAAGGAAACGCCTCAAGTAAAATAGAGCCTTGACGGACCTTGAATTTGAGTAGATTGTCTTACTGTCGCCATACGATGGATTTCTGGTTTAGTAGCAATACAATACAATACAACATAGTACAGTACAGTACAGTGCAATACAATGCAATGCAATACAATACAACACAGTACAGTACAGTGCAGTGCAATACAATACAATACAATACAATACAATACAATACAATACAATACAATACAAAAAATA
>JANVCJ010070403.1:0-21236 GCA_026413505.1 Epizoanthus ramosus
AAGCATCTTGTTGTTATTGAACTCACCTTGTATCCATTGCGCAGCACCATTGGGTATGTACTCGGGTGATCCAAGCATCTTGTTGTTATTGAACTCACCTTGTATCCATTGCGCAGCACCATTGGGTATGTACTCGGGTGATCCAAGCACCTTGATGTCATCGAACTCACCTTGTATGATCAGTGTACCACCTGGCCAAAGCGAAATTCCACAATGAATTGCGCTTTTCGCATTCCGTCTTTTTGCAGCCTCGATTCCATGTCTGAAACAATAAATTCTATAAATAAAAACTATTATTGTTACATTATAATTTGTTTCATTTGTCCGAGTAACAATAGCCTTCGTTCAGTCCGCCAGTCACTTTCAAATGTCGCTTCGGAGTCTGAGCAACGAAAGATTATTAGAGAATAACCTCACCTTCGTAAAAAGGCAGTATAACTAAAGAAAGTCAGTTCAAGCATGACTAGTTACTTAGAGTAGCTTTATATTTTCAGTGAACCGACTGAGAATGCCTCAGTACCTCAGGAAAAGAAAGGTGTGTTACAAGAAGACGCGGAGATACGCATTAGCTCCCACGACGATCTGCAGAGACAAGCTCAGCAGCTTGTTGATGATATTAATGCCAAGAGGAAGAGAGACACGGATTTACTGAGTAGTGAGTGTTTCTACTGACTCAGGGCGTGGGTAGTTCCCTGGGGTTTTCCAGTGTTCTCGCATTATTATATATTATAATCTCTCCTCAAATCCAGTATTTGGAGCCATACTGCATTTACGTTTACATTTACGTTTACCATTACATTTACATTTACATTTACATTTACATTTACATTTACATTTACATTTACATTTATCCATTTATATTTATACTATATACTATTCTTTTTACTCTTTTAAGAAATTCGCAGCAACACATGCATCGCAAAGTTGAAAATATATTGTTATGACATGCATTTTTCAGTGCATGCAATGTCGACCCCAGAGTCCGCCTTCTTTTAGGCCTGCAGCGAGTAACGAAGGGCTCCGAGATAAAGCACTAGCCGGTCCGCGGCAGACTAGCTTATAAGGAGTTTCGATTGTCTGTGGGCCCCACAAGCGGCAATTTACGTATGCACCGGTTCGTGCTTTATCCTAGAGCCGCCTTCGTTTCTCGCTGCAGGCCTAGCAGTATGTGGGCTCTGGGAACGAGATTGCACTGCATGCTACGATTTACTATAAGTAACTGGCTGATATTATGCCACATGATATTATGTTATCCTACTACCAGTAACTTCTGGTTTTTTCAGGCCTTAGAAAATCTCTTGAAGCTCAAGTAAATAATTCCTGTACGGCTATGGAAGAGGCTGTGGTTAACACGTACCAGAAGCACGGCAAAGTTATAGAGGACAAATTCGAGGAACTGTTTGCAGTCCTTGACAGGATAAGTATGTACTGCACAGTGAGAGCAGATTTTGTACGATCTAAACTATACCCTGTGTTGTGATTTGTTTGCTGTGGATCGTTTTTTCTTCTATTTGGTGCCAGCGTAGCACCGGCTAACTGTCCATCAAGATACACGTACACGACAAGCCAACATACAACATATATTTACAACCGAGTATAATTTTGAGATTGCTTTCATTCAGTGTGCGCTATACAAATTATTATTATTATTATTATTATTATTGTTATTATTATTATTCACTCTGTTTCCTTATGTATCCTTATGTATCCAGTAAGGTAACTCCATCCCCACCCCATCCTCACCACACCCCACCCCCTCTACCATGTCTTCCATATTCAAGTCTTTTATAAATCAAGAAAAAACATTCCTATTAAATGATTGTACGTCGTCTGATACACTTCGTTGTTGTCATTCCTAATAGGCAAACTCCAGGGAGAGTTGACGGAATTTAAAGAAGCCATTGGTCACCTTTATAAAGACGTTGCTTTATAAACTATTTTTTATCTGCCTTTGTTTGTCTAACATTCATGTAGACAATTAGAGAATCAGTGGCCACCAGCAGGCGTTTATAACTATTATCACAGTCTTATCATCAGTCTTGGACTGCTACGTGATGTTAAAAGAGTCGAATGTGTATGAATAAAACTCAGTTTGAACTGTCTTGTACAATTTATGATCTTTTGGATTCACGTTCTATGCAGACAGCCGAGTATCCACTGTACCACAAACCTAGTTTACATAAAGATAGCAAGCTATGAGTTAGCCTACGAGTAGCTAGTCTCTATTTGGCCTTTTGAGATCGTCGAGCGGTACGGAAAAGAAGAGGTAGCGGACAAACAGGCGCGCCAACACTGGGGAGGGAAAGACGAAGAAGAACATTTTTTCTCTCGCCATTTCTCATCCCAGTTTTCGCGCTCCTGCTCATCCACCACTTTTTCTTTTTCCGACGATATCAGGAGGAACAATAGGGACTATTCGTAGTCTAGTTATGAGTTTGGTGAGTTTGCTTGGATTGCAGTTATAACCGTAGAACAAGATTGCCATAATCAATAAAATAAGATGTTTCAGTATAGTTTGGAGAAACAGCTACTCTGGTTACCGAAGTGCTGCATTCAATGTTCTATATGGCTGAGAAATATTTGCCTACATTTTATTGTAAGTGTGTTGTTCAATATGTCTTGGCAAGCCTAGTGTTAGCTGGATTTGACTATTTTAAAAACACGTCAGAATGAGAAATATTTCGATGAAGGCACTTGTTAATAGTTCGTTGATTGTGCCGTAAATAACACTATCCAAACATGGTTTAGTCCATTAGACCCCTTTTTTGCTAAAGCCTGCCGCATACCTTTGCGACATGCGATTTTCGACGCATGCAATCAAAATTGCATCAAGTTGCACCTTGATTGCACCGTGTACGGCGGCGTCGATCCGATGCCAAGTTGAACCCATGCAGGTAATCGTAGGTAATTGCATCTTCTCGCAAAAGTGTGCGGCGAACCTGCGAAAAACTGCAAGTATAAATAACCAATCAGCAACTGTTTATTAATGATCACGTGTTTCCGTTAGAATCAATATGGTGGACGGTAATCTAGCAGTATGAACTGCCGAGAAGGGCGACGAATTGCTGTGCTTATGGGCAATAATGCCTTGCTGGTTCGATATAACTTCTCTCGAGTGCAGCAATCGAAACGTAAGAGCGGATTGTTTATCAAGATGGAGAAAGAACTCAAAATACGTCTTTTCAAACGTCTCATAAACACAACACAAAATATAGCTGCCAAAACATCTTTACCAACTGCTTCCATTGTGAAACTGTATCAGTAGCCTCGTACCAGCCCAGTCGGTGGCGCTTCCCATGAGCTCATGCGCAGCAGACAGATTTATCGCACTCTGTCGCGTGTATGTGCGGCTTTCTGCGACAAAAGTGAAATCCACATGGAAATATGCAATTTTGATTGAATGCGTCGAAAATCGCACGTTGTTGGAGTATTATTATTATTAGTGGTGGTCACCAGGAAACACGACATCTACAAGCGACCTAGCTTCCTAAGTCGGTCCCGGCTGTGGGTGGATCGTCCATCTAGTGGACGGGAAGCCATGTTTTGAAATACTATCAGGGACTGGTTTCTTTTTCCGAGTTTTACCGAGTTTTTCACGAAAAAACTGATGTTGACAGATAAACAATATACTCTTATATTTCTTATTTTTCACTCTCACTTATTTTAAGATGTGTTTGGATGCCGATTTTCCTTGCAACTAATGCAAGTCAGATACACTCAATCTTGGATCGTGTGTTGTCCTACTTGGAAGTTCGTTAACAACGGGATTTATGGTGTCGCGAAAAGTTATAGTGCAACTAAATACTATGAAACAGAAACCTCGATGAAACAAAATTGAAACGAGTTTGCCTTTCTAGCTGACAGCGGGCTGACAGTATGAGTTGCTAACGTGCTGCTAATACGGGCGGGATAGCAGCGAAGGCAAACACCGTGGGCAAACATTGACGAGGTAAACAACTCGAGGCCTATTCAGTAAATACTATGGATTCTAATCACGCTATACTCCTAACACGACTCAAAATGCAAATACAGACCCCCCCCTGCCCAAATTCATTGTTGCGCCCATTCTTTGGCATATTGTGAACTCCAGTGAAGTTAAGGAGAGCCTCGGCCGAACTTTTGCTCTCAAGTAAAACATTACACTGCTTTAGTCTTGATTGGCAGTTTAAAATAATTGTTTACAGAGCTATTAACTCCAACCGATTCAATATGATTCTTTCTTGCTTCCAGTCCCTTTGAAATCTGACGTATGTATGTACGTATGTCCCAGTCATCTATTGACTTTTCAGCCGGTATGCAGAGAGTGGTGATATGTCTGCGCTGAAGAAAGTCAAGGATTATATAGATGGTCTTCCTCCAGATCGTTTGGCTCTCAACACGACTAACTTTCACCCATTTCCGGCCTGACCTGGCTACTGACTTGCGATGCGTCGGAAGGCACGGTGCTAGGATCTTGTAGCAAGCTGCCACTCAGTCATGGATCTCTCGCTGCCAGCAGAAATGTTTTGGGGGTTGGTAATTCCCGGACTGGCGTCCTTGTGTGAAAATTTTCTCGCGCGATGTCACTCGAGTCTATTCGTGACTAGTACCAAACTACGGAAATACTCGATTCACTCTGTCAGAAACTATTTGACAAGTGGTTGTGATTGAGTATCTGCTGTTCATGAGTTTTTCGGAAACTTTATCTTCCTTTTTACGCGAAAAACGTTGATTCAAGATCAGGAGATTGAGTGGGATTTTTGCGAGCTGGATATTTCCATCTGGTGACAATAGAGCCGAAAGCGATCCGCAACCTTGTCAATACGTCCTATACGAACAGAGGGTCTGATTGGCGTCCAAAGTCGGTTCTGCCAAGGTCTTCCGAACAAGGAAGCCGACGCAGACGATAGAACAATAATTGTAGTGATATCTACTTCATGCTTCACGATCTGTTTCGCTGTGATGTACGTATCACGTCATTTACTCCTCGCTTCCTTCTGTGAAGAGTTTGTTTCTCCTGTACCATTGATTTTAAAGATTCGCCGTAATGAGAAACAAGGCCTTCTTGTAAGACAGGCCAGATGCAGACTAACGTATTCTTCAAACTTTTCGGACAGTTAAGTCTATCCAGATATTAATGGAGTAAGAACGTTCACCTTTGTACTGCACATTTCAGACACCTGCTGTGACTAGGCCACCAGGCAGTATCAAGGTCAAGGAAGTTTGTTAATACCTGCATGATTATGTCTCATAATTATCTCTTATGGAGTATTAATAATTTATGTATGGGGTCACGAGGATTTGAAGGGTGGTCATGCATTGTATTTAGGAAAATCGCAAGGTTCAAGCTTTATTTGTACCCCAATTTTCCGTAAATCAAAAATATCTCTTCAAAGACCTTCAAACCAAATTGCATACCCAAAAGAATCTGCTGCCCCCCCCCCTTCCTCTCCCCATCATAAAGATACTCAAGTATAGTATTGTTATTCGCTGACCTTTAAAGCTAACATTCAATTACGTTTCCTTTATTTATTTATTTATTTATTAGTTTATTTCCTTTTTTATACACTATAAAATTTGTATAAAATCTCTACATTTCTTCTCTCTCTCTATATATATCTCTTATAATAGCAGTAATGAGTAGTAGCGGTAGTAGTAGCAGTAGCAGTAACAGCAGCAGCAGTAGTAGTAGTAGTAGTAGTAGTAGTAGTATAATAGTAGTAGTAGTAGTAGTAGTAGCAGTAGATGATAATACACAAGAACCAGTTTTGAGGACTAGACCAAACCCTAACTGGCTTTCTTGTAAACGTAACAAGAAATCAAACAGTAAGGAAACTGGTCTGGAGTAATTCATAAACCCATTATGGCATTCATCATATACTAACAGTGCTCAGCTCTCATAATTTCGACCTATTATATTCATTCTTGTCTTTTCTTAGCCTAATCATTGAATGTACATTCCCCCTGAGGCCCAGAGGCTGGTTATTCAATAATGTTTCATAACGGATTGGGTAGTTCGAACCTTTGCCCTTTTGTGTACCAGTCAAAATTTATGGTACCTAGACCAAACACTGCACCCCTTTCGCATACCTTAAAGATAAGCCAAAAGTATTAAAAGTCGGTCCTCCGGCAAGATTTCCGGTATTAATCTTCGCATTGCAATCTATAGCAGGATTTGCAGACCCTTTCAGTTATTTTTGGTGATCCAAAAGTTCATGTTACCCTTTTTAAAATATACTTCTAGTATGCATAAATAGGCACTCCTCCCCCACCCCGAAAGACCACTATAGGGAGTGCCCCCCGGGGTACATTCCAATTGGAGCGAAACTGCTTATGCGATAATTAGAATATTAAGAGAAGCTCTCATCCTGCGAATGTAAGGACACAACCAATAACTTTTCCTTTTCTACTCAACTGATGCACGTAAAGTTACAAAGGTTACCCCCGTCCGGTTCTTGTGGTGTTACTTTTCATTGTAAATTTTATCTGACACCATCTACCTGTTATATGACAACTAAGATATTGCAGCAGATACCAAATACTTTTCCATTTTATCCTTTTAGCTTTTCCTACACGAATCACCTTTATCGTCAACCAGTAGATACTTTCATGCGTATTTGCAGAGTGAGTCATTGAGGATGTGTCAGTGCAGCAGTAATTCAACAATGACAATTTTGTTTCTGGTGCTGCGCTAAAGAATGTTCGCCACCACAACGACGAGATTGGGTAAAACGTTCCTGCCTGCAGACGAACGGTACATGAATGTAACCTGAACTGTGAACGTTAATATCGTTTTCAGCTCTTGCTTTGTCATAAACGTTGTAACTTTTTCATAAATAGTCGCTGAACTTTCAGAAGACGTTCACACTTCCATGAAGCATTTTCATTCTGTCGCTTCTCATACCACAGCCGCTGATTACCTTCTCCATATACAGCAACACACGATACATGAATTCTGTGTTAGTCGCCTTTTGCGCATAGCAAGTCTTCCTTCTCTTCAAACTTGAACCTACACAGTTACAGCGAACCAGCTCCATCTAGGCGACACTACTAATCGCTTACGAAGATCAATGATCTATATATGGAAGTTAGTATCTTCCTCGCATCTAGCACCAGTCTTCCTCATCGTCCTCTTCCAGTCCATATATAGCATAAGGGCTCTGCCCTTTTTGAACAGCTTGAGCGAGTTGCTGGTTTATCTTTGAGATCATGTCATCGTAATATTTGTCGGAAGTCTGTGGATCCAGGACACTGGAGCTGGGGTTATCAACATTTATACTGCCTACGTCAAGATCTTCACTCGATATATTTTCTACGGTATAAGAAAATCGGTTAGTTACAATTCTTCAAATATGATGCAATTAATAACTGCTAGCATGACATCATACATACCCTCCCCCCTCCCCTCCCCTTTTCGCTTGCCACGCAGGCAATACAGCACCATAATTGGTCGTTTTTATACCTTCGTCTGGACGTTCAGCAAATAGTTGTTGTTCGTCATTCAAAGCATCTCTTACTTCGTCTCGTATAAAGACGTGCTGCACACGAATCAAACGTCTGGTCGAACTAAATGGTTTAATTCGTCTATCAAGACGCACTGAACCATTTAGTCCGTTCAAAAGTTTAATTCATCCGGGCAGCAGACGAACTAATCCAAGATTCTATGGCAGCATCGCTTGAAACTGAGTAGACACCGCACCAATACTACTGATTATAGTGTCAGACCTAATTTGCTGGTTCGGAGTCCCTTAGCTTGAGGAACATTGCCCTTTTCAGCAACATCCTCCAACTCCTCGCACAATAAACTCCAATTTTAAAATATTATTTGAAATGTATTTAGTTACACCCTAGCCAATGATGTGGATTTGAAACACAAGTCTTCACATTGAAAATTTGTTCCCAGATTCACCGCGGTTAGGCGGCGCCTAACACTGTTTGTTTCTCGGTCGATATTAACAAAAAGCGCTCGTATTAAAGGCCTTATTCTCGCCACTTGTACTACATTACAGGTAGGGAAGAGACCCGTCCACAATAGGCAGGTCAGTAGTAACAGAAGTTATTTAGAAAAGAAGAAATCAACGATTGGGCTCCCTGTGATCATGGTATTAAATAGAGTGATACAAGCTTCTTGGATTTTGCAGGCTTTACGTAGCATTCCTAAACGAGTCGAAATTTTGCCAGCAACGTGTTCGGCAATATACTCAAGATTTTCGATGCGATGCTTCTGAGGTATGGGGAGTATATGACAAATGCGATTACACTATTTGGGAAAAAGACCCAATAGAACAAACACACCTAAATTTCTGTAAATTATATTTAGGAGTGAATAAGCGTTCACCAAATTTGGCTTCAAGAAACGAACAGGGAAGACTTCCGTTCAAATTACAAATTTCTCTGAATATCCTAAAATCTTGGATAAGAACAACTACTTAAAGACATTATTGCTAGCCTTTGTTTAATCATTTCTAATATGATGTCTAAAGAATACAAACAAGGTTTATTCAACAAGGTAAACAATAGTTGTAATAATAACGATATTGACAAGTCTAAAATCAATCTTGAGAGTCCTTCATATACAACAGGAATAGCAAAAAACATCTCAGCACGTTTGAAAAGACAAAAAGAACTAATCAATCTAAATAAAACACTTAAATTTTATTCACTGTTTAAATTTGACATGCAACAAAATTTAGAATTGGTAATCACAACTTAAGGATAGAAACTGGGAGATTTACAGTTCCCAAAAATCCAGAAAATTTAAGAACTTGCATACATTGTACGCTTTCAGAAGTTGAGGACGAAATACACTTTCTTCTTAAATGCATGCACACTTTATGATGATTAGAACATCACTTTTCTTTAAAATTAATGATCTGTACAAGTTATTTACAAATTTCAGTGATGTAGAGAAAGTAATTTTTCTTCTTAACAATGCCTATAGCTATGTTAGTAGGCTCACTGCCACTTTCATATACCAGGCAATGCAAGAAATGAAATACCCAATTAGTTAAACCCTTGCATACTTTAGTTTATATTCACTGCATATTCCCATGTATAGGAATGGGAATACCTTTTTTGCTGTTGTTGTACTCGTTCCGAGTAAAGATGGGATCAAGTGTACGTAACTCCTACCGAGATATTTAAATGTGTACACTCGCTCGAAGGTTGTATCGTTCGACTTGACAAAAAGTGACTATAGGGTGCTGGTGAGCGCCTAATAGCATAGCCTTTGTATTGGTATTTTTAGTTTAACCATTCAACGATTGCAGAGACAGACTGCTTTCAAAATCTTGCAGTAATTAGTGCCAATTGGTGATTGATGGTAGTTCATGAACAACGAGTACTCAGTTTAGGAACACAACTACCACAGAGTTACGATAATAACTTTAACAATGAAGCCAGCAGTAGTTTAGAATTCAGCATTACTCATATTTAAAATATTTTTTCAAACTGAATAGTTTACGATGCATTCCATTTTCTGGTATATTTCAATTTATCAGCAGACAAACTGAACTTACTGTACGAAGAACGTGGTTTAATATTTTATGCAGCAATTTTAAGTTTCATGTTTAGTTTATAAGTTAACGGCAACAAACCTTAAGTTTAAACACACTCTTCACTTTCTTGTAGATCAAAGCAGTCATCTGTAGTTGTGAGTTACAGAGGAACATGTGGAAACATCAGAGAAGAACGGAATCAGTAGACAACTACGAATAGCTCCTTTACTAAACCTAATAATTCTCACTTTGAAAGTGTTGCTTATGTAGGTTACCGTTTCAAAAACTAATAAAACAGATCTCTATAAACGATAATTTTAAATAACATTGTAAAGCTAGAAGTTCCACCTTTTCCGTCGTCAACTAATTTGTGATTCTATATGATAAACAGGTTTATAGGCCCGAGGGTTTCTAAAGCTGTCGTTTTTGTATACTTCATTTTGGAGTGAAACTCAACTAACCTGAGATCGCCAAACTTGGTCTAGGAGAAGACTTGTCAGGCGCCTTGCTAACAGTAATGTCCGGTTGTGTATGTGCTGGACTCAAATGCAGTATTGGTGTAGATGACTGCGGGATCAGTTCGGTAGATACAGTGGGAACAGCGATGGTTGAAGATGTTACCCCCACGGCCATTATACCTTTGTCACGTTCTGCTTCCCTCTTAGGTCGATACTGTGAAGATGAGGAGTAACAGTGAGGCGGCTGAACATCAGTACTAAAAGCTGATACATAGTATGTGTTCACTGTGAGTTTAAGAGCCCTTCATAGCATTACGATTTTGTGAATTTAACAAACGAAAAACAACTCCATTCTAAAATTACAGGGGCAGCTTCACGGCTGTACTAAATACATTTATGGCTTTTGAAAATAACATTTTACGTTCCATACCTAAAGAATGTAACAATGAATCAAATTTTTAAGTTTAACGGAAAACCTTTTCTTACTTAGCTTCCGAAGCTGTGCGGGCAATAAATGTATTCCAAACCCGGGAGGTTCTCCCCACACATTGACTATCTTAGAGATTTGTGGACACAGATGACCGCCGGCCGGCGCTGAAACGATTTGTAGAAACCCAAGAGTCTTAGGGCTCCCATCCATGACTGGAAAGGTCTTCTGAAATCCAAATTCTGACCTCCTCTGTAATACCCTAATGTAAAGGCCACCTGTCTTGGTTAGCCCTTATGGTTATTACAGATGACCTGTACTAATTATTAGTAAAAAGTGCAAATAAACTTGTTGTTGTTGTTGCGTATTATAAAATGAGAAAAAATACTTTGATAAATGAAGGCAGCATGCTTAACTTCCGCCGGAATCGAATATTCCTTGTTTGACATATAGACAGTGGTTGAATATTTACCAGTCAGACTGCAAGTGGTAGGAAGTGTGCATTACTAACCTTAAGCCTGAACTTAGCGAGAGGATCGTCACTCTGAAAGAAGAAAAAGTATAAAATTATTTTGGACGCAAGGACGTATCAGTATCAGCATCAGCATCAGCATCAGCATCAGCATCAGCGTCAGCGTCAGCGTCAGCGTCAGCGTCAGCGTCAGCATCAGCATCAGTATCAATATTAGTATCAGTATTAGTAGCAGTAGCAGTATCAGTACCAGTATCAGTATCAGTATCAGTATCAGTATCAGCATCAGCATCAGCATCAGCATCAGCATCAGCATCAGCATCAGCATCAGTATCAGTATCAATATTAGTATCAGTATCAGTATCAGTGTCAGTATCAGTACCAGTATCAGTATCAGTATCAGCATCAGCATCAGCATCAGCATCAGCATCAGCATCAGCATCAGCATCAGCATCAGTATCAGTATCAGTATCAGTATCAGTATCAGTATCAGTATCAGTATCAGTATCAGACAAGGTAACAATTAATCAGCTGCACGTTTTATTTTTAGTGTTGATGGTTGATATTTTGCAAATTCGCTTATAACCGTTTAGTTTTCTAGAGTCAACAACCCTTCTTATAGTTATGGTAAGTTATAATATGCTTTGAATTCATTTATTTATTTATGTTTTAATTTTAAGCTTATATATAGAAAGTTTGAGACCTCTTCATCTAAGTGTGAGGCAAGCTTCAGGCCAGTTTTCTCCAAGGTACCATTCTCGTTTTGGCTCCAACTCCGGTGACGTCTTAGGTCATTCACAGTAAGTCGACCTCTGTCTGCTGATTTTCTGCGCACTCCGTCCTGATCAACTGTTAGTGATCTACAGTGTGACAAAAACAAAAACATCAGCTACCATAAACGGAAGGTTAACTTCAGGCGTTGGAACCCTTACATATTAACAAGAATTGTTACTATCTATCACACAACAAACTATATGTTACTATCCTTTATGTATTAACAAGAATTGTCACTATCTGCACACAACAAACTATATGTTACTATCCTTTATGTCAGTATTAACAAGAATTGCCACTATCTGTCACACAATAAACTATATGTTACTATCCTTTATGTCAGTATTAACAAGAATTGTCACTATCTGTCACACAACAAATTATATGTTACTATCCTTTACGTATTAACAAGAATTGTCACTATCTGTCAAACAACAAACTATATGTTACTATCCTTTATGTAACAAAATTTGTCACTATCTAATACAACAAACTATATGTCACAAAGCGGCTCTCAGTACGTGATACTCTCAACCAAATTTAACCAAACACTGATATCATTAGCAGTAATATACAAATTTAGCAAACTGTTGGCAAAATCAATCCATACACAATTTACGAAATCTATCGTTTTCCTTTCCGTAATCATTCGATCGATCAACCTGTTTGATTTTGTGGAAGAAAATATTTTATTCCAATTCAATGTTATTATTTTTAGTTTTAAATTGAAAAATGCCTCAGCTGCTAAATTTTTAAAGTTAATGAATAAATTAAAATGTTCCTAAGTGAAAGATCTGTAGATAAGGTGCTGTTTTGTCGCAATGTTTTGCCGCTCTATAATAATAACATGGCTTCTATTCTTGTGTTTAAGCATCTTGACGTGCTTCTATTACGTTACTTTCCAACTTTCAGCATTCTCGCTAATGATAAATAACACAACAAGCCGGCACGAGTAGTAACCTCAATCCTCTTGACCGTAAATCACTGTAAACAAATGAATATTCTGTTGCAAATCGTGCGAAAGATTCGAACACCGCTTCGCGCTCTCGGTCCCGTTGAGGGTAGCTACGCTTTCGTTTGCCATAACACACAAAACATGAAATGCTTAAAAAACAGAAATAACCTGAGTCAATACGATAGTTAAATCCATGTCAACAACGGTTTCAAATTTGAAAATGTTTTAAATTAACATAGGAATCACGGAATATAAATGCAGAATTTCAAAATAAGAAAGCATTACGATTCGGCTGATAAGATTCGGCACAGATTTTCCGTGGTTAAAGATCGTACTTAAATTCTGTATGTATGTAAATAATTCTCTAGTGTTGCCGCACTATATCAATAAGCATTTAACTGCATCGTATGTTAGCTCTTTGAAAGAATCCCTAATCAATGTCACGGTCGTTGTAGCGTATAATAAGTACGTTATTACCGTCGAAACATCTTCTTCATCCGTTCCATAGCTGCCCTTTAAGGCTCTTTTTAACTGCACAGGGAGATTCCGACAGTTCAAACTAATGGCGGGTCTTGATTTTGATCAATGCTTCCACCAACTTAAAACCGCCAGCGCTGCACTTCACAATCATCTCATGTTCGTTTCGCTGACCCCAAAGCTCCAAATGCACACAATTACCAAACTCTTTCAATGAACGAGATGTCCATTGGTTTCTTAGTCATAATATATATCCATATATAGGAGTAGAAGTAAAATCTAGTCTAGAAAATAAAAGAAATCTTCGATTCAAACACCTGTTTCTTTATGAAATCACCTGCACTAATAGTGCCCAATGACAGCACTGCTCCTCTTTCCGGCAATGTTGTGAAAATAGATGTTTATTCCTCCAAAATTGTATTTAAATTTTCTTAGGGAAAATATTACTCTGACAATTATAAAACTTTTCCCAAGGTAAAAGCTACGTTGCTGAAGGAAAACATTGGAAATTATTGTTTTTCCAAATCGTCGTAATAACTACTGAACATGCCTTCGTTCGATTGTCTTGTTCACTATTTTATTAATTCTTGACAAACACCGTTTCATAATACTAAGACTAAGACTAACAACAACAACAACAACAACAGCAACAACAACAACAACGTGTTGGGGAAACAGATATTATTTAATATTTTCAAGTCTAAAGACTAAACTTGACGAGATGTTCGTCAACTTTACTTTCGAATTCGCCAATTTGCATGTTCTTGGCACATGGGTTCGTATGATATTCGTCTATTTTGTCTTTACAATAAACGACCACAACCAACGTTTAATTACAAACCAAATACACAGATAGCCACAAAGACGGAGTGTTGTTCTGTGGTAGAGCGCTTTGTCGACACTCCTTACAGCAAACACAGCAAAAAATGTTCTTTTACATGTTTCTTTTCAGCCGGAACTGTACGACACACAGATTTGATCATAATCGTCTTTACTGTTATCTACATTGCTTCTCACTCTATTAACAATATTTAACATACTAAAATATTCATCCCTATAACTTTATGTTCCAAACGTCAGCCGCAACGTCAATGTTTACAACTGTGACTGTGTTTACAAATTCTGTGCTCTTTGATCTTACTTTTTATTCCCATCGATTACATTATTATTCTTAAACTCGTGTGCATCTACATTTCTTAATATATACCAAGAAGGTGTTGCTAGGAGAGCAAAGCTGAGAGCAAAGAATTGAAATTTAACATTCTTAATGGGCAGAAAGAGCTCTTTACACTCGAACACAACGCCGGAATATGCAGGACTAATTTCCATTACAACAGTCGGTTCAAATGTATAAAGGCAGCTGAAATCGGACAACAAAACAACTTCTATTGCGAGTTGGAAGGACAACAGCTATAGATTGGCTTTGAGTGCTCTGAGATGCCTGTCTTAGTGACCAACAAGCCCTTAGCATCTACTGCAACAACCAAATGGCACGCACGCAACAAACGGGAACAGTCCATCTGCTATACACCAACACTGTACGTACGGCTGATAACCATGCACCCTTTTGTGTGTGCCATGCGGCTGTGGCTTCCTGTCGGGTACTGGACAAAAAGGCAAGGAAAGAAACAGCCACTACAATTTGCTCAACTTCAACTACCCTACACAAGAAGATGGCTTTCTACACGAAATTTCTTACAAGAAAGTGAACACCGTTGAATTTCCTGGTATATAAAGGCAACAACAAGAAACGCCTAACATCGTTTATACGTCAATCGTCCACTTTTTGCAATTCAGTGAAAAGTCAAGCCTTAAGATAAATTCTGGTATGAATTGACTCAATAATTCTTTAAGTAGAACTGAAAATGTCAGTGAAAACAAATCGCTCATTGAAATATAGCTAAGAAGAGCTGTTTGGCAGTCTAACACTGAACATGCACTCAGGGTTTCTACAAACATGCAGTGCCAGTTTCCAGCTGTTTCAGGAAACTGATAACAAAACGAATTTTGTTCAACATAGATTTGATAACGGTAAATGTTGCCAACCATTTGGCACAAATTATGCGAACCGACGAATTGTCACCCAAGGTTTGAAATTTGTAACTCCTTTTAATAAATGAAATTACCCTATTTACCGTTGAAATGACTCACACTTTTGAGGTGTGTGGAGTCAGATTTCGATTAAATTAATTTGAAACTTTCAGAGTTCTAGATCGTGTTCAGTTACAATAATTTTTTATCTATTGCACATATATAATATATTGATTTTGAAAAGTGTAAAACGTGTCACAAAACACACAAAAATCGAAAATTACTAACAGGAATTCCCGCCTCTTGTCTGCGTCAGTTGAGAGATGAGCTTCGACGATGCTAACAGTCGATGAATTGCTGCACTCGCAACCAGAACTATTGGAGAAAGGAAAACAATCTAGATGTCTTCTGCCTTTAATATTACAAGCGTGGCGCACGGATGCAGACATAACCGCTCAAGTAAGTGCTAGCATTAGACGTATGATAGATCCGAGTGTCAGATACAAGCTGGCTAAGCAGCAAAAGCTGTCGGCTGCAGGTATGTCATTCTCGTTCAGCGAACACAAAAAGGCTGACAAAAGTTAGCGGTATAAGTCTCGCTCGACTAACTATGTATAAGTGCACCTAGCATGTCAACTGAAAATTTAACCTCTCTCATGATGAACACATACATCGAAACATGCCGCTAGAATATCATCAGAGTGAACTACTTTCCACACTTCTTTATTCATTATCAGTTGCAAACAAGCTCAAACAACAACAAGGACAAATCAAACACATGTAATAAATATATTTTTCTTAGTTGTGTATTTACAAAAGCGTGCAAACTAAAAGAAAAACATGATTATGGTGGGCTTGAACCCGGCTGTGTTTGATTCACTGCACATCAGTGTATTATTGAATAAAGTGGAGAAATATGCGAAACAAGATCAACAAACTGAATTCCTTTCCATTTCAGATTTGCGAATTACAATACAATCCGGATAGTAGATCAGTTAATATAGGAAAGCGCTGGCCCTGACGGTGCCACCATTTAGCACCTTTATTATCCTTAATAGAAATATAAACAGTAATAAACAAATACTTTTATATTTCAGTTGGCAAAAATGAAATCCAGTTTTTAACAACTAATTGTACGATTTCTAAAACCAACGAGTGGCTCAGTTCCAAATATGTGATCAAACCACACTGTGGACCAAACCCATCCAACTGGATTCATGATCCAACATCTCACGGATTCGTTATGACGGTGAAAGATACGGAAAATCTGAAAATGTATTTTTCAGTATTGGTATAACAGTGAGCACAATTTTGGGAAAACAGGGCTCCCACAGTGACGACTTAAACACCACTTGCCTCGTATATATATAATTTTTTTTTTCAAATCTTTTTATTGAGGCCTGACAGAGCTGGGTATAGACACGCGCTTTTGGTTTCCTACAGTTCACGCAAGTATTTCTTTCTACTTTGTGGAATGTACGAGTATAAAAATGAACCAACACAATTGGTAAATTATTTTCTTTTCATGAAAGGTAGAATTGCAAACCGAAGCTCAGTAATGGAAATAAACTTACAACGGGGAGCTGCTGAACTCGTTGACGGAACCCATATTAATTAGCAATGTCACTATTTGCCGCCTAGAGCTTGCTACCACTCAGAAAATACTGCTGTCAACACACGCAGTTTCTGATGCTTCTTTAAACCCGCCACACACTTGCCAATTTGTCGCCTGTGTCAGGTCTCCCGAGGATCATTTTATGCTCACAACTTTCAAAACGACAACACGATTTTCGATCTACGACAGCTCTAAACTATTGAGAATCGCTCGTATTAAACTGCCATTATAACGAACGTCAAAACTATGCTTATTAAATAGTAAGCAAACCGTCTTCTTTCGAAACTTAACGAACTGTTTGGCTTAATGTAGTAGTTGTGATTGGCAGCGACAAAGCCAATTCGGTCAGGTTATAACAGCGTCAACTGAGATTCCTGAGCTGCCCACATACAAGCGATATTTCAAGTTTTGCAATGAGAAACGAAGACCGTAAACCGTAATTCGCGGTTACTCTGGACAACAAATAGCGACATACATGTGTACTAGTTAACAAGTTGACCGCATGAAGTCACTATCACACGGTATTTTCAAGATTTTGCTTGAACACAGTTCAAGCACACGGGACTATCCTGATATATGATCTTTTAGCTTATTACTTTACATTGAAGCAACTCCTACACAGCCTGCGATAATTTTTCTATATTGACCGACATGTTTAATTAAAATATAAAAGGTTGCGTGTAGATGCAACGAATAATTTACTCAAAAAGAAATACAATATTCATTGCGAGACAAAAAGCGTTGGTTGTTGTGGTAAGAGAGCAAGTAATTTACTTTGAACTGATCTATCTGCACCTGCGGTTGTTTGTTTTTTCCGAGACATTGATATAGCACCACGTAGATTTCAATAATTCGAAGACAAGCAATCATATAATTCTTGTCATGTCACCCGTTTGTTCAGCATAAACTGGATTTCTAATTCAAAAGGTTTTGACAGCATGCATGTCACACTGTCTGTACCTCAACTGCTTTGTTAGACTGACTTCCAGCAGCGAGTGTTCTTATCTCATCTCGCAAGTTATAGCTGAAACGTAGTTTTGTAAGTGTTATGAATATTGAATAGCTAATTTTATCTTCGAGATGCAAATTTAATGACCATGATGCGTATTCCTAGATCCTGCCCTGCCCTTCTAGCCTATAACAAACAAATCCGCGTCACTGTGACAGCTACTCGGTTAGCAGCGATTAATTAATCAGCATCAAAGCCATAATGGTCGTCAACCGAACATATGAAACAAAATGCAAATTATTTTGGCGTAGTGTCCAATTTCCACAATCAAGGGCACGATAGTCCATTCCCTCAGTGACCAGGTTCAACAGCATATGGAGATAATTATCATCTCTATCTTCTTCCAGGTTCGATTATATGCCTTGTACTGATGTGTTTCTAATCCACTGAGTCAACACGAAGGAGGAAACAAACACAGAAGAGAAAGGGGTAACAAACTCAAGACAAATTGACCATCCATTGCTTCAATTACTCAACAGCCAGAAACAGGTAAGCGGCACCAATGGCGCCAAACTAGACAATAGTTAAAAACGTTATTCCCGCCCTCCAACACTAAACAAAATGAAACATGTAAATTGAATCCTAGACACTGAGAATTTTGAGTTGTCTAATAGCTCTTCCAATATTGGTTGTTCTTTTCAAATCCATAACGTTGCATGACATCCATCAACAACCAATCGAACACCGAGATTAAGACCAATTCCAAGAGAACGACGACACTTGATGGGTGGTACCGACTGAAACCCTGAACTACAGGTGATGTATAAGGTTCGAAGAAAAAGACCAAAGAAAAAATTAAATAGACATTAAATGAATTAGTGAATCCTCGTTGGAATTTTTATCGGCTCGGAAACCCACAACGTTTTTATATTTTCGCTGGTGTGTAATAGTACAAAATGCGAATTGCGAAAAAAACGTCAAGAAACCCGGATAGACCAACTAGGCTACTAATTGCTGTACAACATAACTCACTCAGCAAAGCTACCGACGGTTTATTCCGGCCACACGTAAGTACACTGCCTGCAAAGGCGGCCATTATTGCTGTTTATACACCGAAGGTAAGAATAGCAATAAGACACCCCATGCACGATGGTGAAATTAATTGTGCACAGCACATAGCCGCATTCTAGCATGTTCTAGGGCCAAGCTATGGAAGAAACACAAAAGCAATACACTGATGATACAAAACTTCAGTCAGTTTACATGCAGAAGATTGTAAGAAACGATATTGTCGTTCTTTGTACAAAATAATCTAGTTTCAATGCCACAGGCAAACGACACAGTGTTTCCGTTCTCAGCGGGAGTAAAAAAGTGGCCAGCATTAAAGGCTCCACCTGCTGGTCGGCTGCACAAAAATTAAGAGGTGCAAACAGTTTGTCTTAGTGTTGCCAAACGTCTTTTATATCATAAACCATTCTCTCTTTATTTAAAAGCATGGCAAATAGTGTGGACTAACTGTTTATACAATTTTCGGTTAAACCAAACAAATGCAAATTATCATATCATCTAGCTTCATCTGTCGATTGAATAATTTTAAAATCAGCCTGCAGTGTACAAAACTGGCAACTATATTTTGACATCATAAACTTGATATTTTTTCATAAACAGGATGTTCGGATATATATTAGGGTATGTGTGATGCGTACGTTGTCTGAACTTATGGATGGACAAACAAAGAGGAGAACACTCTAGGGCAACTCCGACAATCTCCGCAGTTTGAAACCCTGTTCACTGGGATATATAACGATGAAATACTACTAGCACAACAAAGCAACTACTATAACTGAAGTAAGCTCAAGGGTGGACACGACAGCTAAAGAATCGTCCTCCAACGAAACGTATTCACGTGAATGTGTTCGTTTGCGGTGTGCGCAACGAGTCGGGTTCGCTATCAGTTGTGCAAAAATGAACGAAATTATAATTAATTATTGTTTCCCAAGTTACGTTAGTACGTAGTAAAGAATTTAGTATCTTCAGCTTGTTGAATAACAAAAAATATGCTGCAGAAAATCAATAGATTTTATGAGTAGTTTCTAGTTCAAGATTACGAACAGCTCAGTCCAACACACGTACTGGAATTGAGCATATGATGTTTATACTGTGTTCAAGTGAATACCAAGCTACAACATGCCTCAAAATAAATGAAGTTCATTTCAAGAAAATTTATGTCATTAAAATTCATTCGTTTCAAGATGCAGATGTCTTGAGTAAACAGGGCTTTTATCTGACGACTGACGATGAAACGAGTGAAGCACGTCGCCGGTGATAGGTCTTCCATAGATAAAAGTCCATGATTCGTGAGGACAAACGCCATAATTTCCCACAAACAGTTTAGAAACGTATTAATATATTAATGTCAGTTCTGATTAATCAAAGTTGAAAACCACAATCTATTTCAGTATTGACACAAAATGCAAATGTCAGTTGTTCTCCTAGAATTGGCTGTCGTTTGTGTTAACAAATAAGGGTTTTGGTGTTGGGGGCTCGTCACATTATCTGCGCATGTGGCCAGACGCAATGAACCGAAGAGGATTCGATAATGGGCCGCAATGAACATGACCCCCACGCGTTCAAGCCTTAGCTCGTGCAGGCTCATCTCTACTAATAAACTAAACTTGATTATATATTGTTATTAATGAGCCAGCTAGTCCATGATTGGTTGCTTGAGGCAAACTTGAATTTGTCGTTAAACATTATATCAGTAAAGGACGATCCTAGTCTGTTTTGCATAAAAACACCGTGGTCTTGCATGCAAGAGGTGGCAAGAACTTGATTGCGAACATCTGCGTCGGCAGTAATATTTCTACACCAGAGCAAAACCAAATAGACCACAAAATGCAATAATGAATACTAACAACAATTATATATGGCACTGGGTAAATTGTCTGCTGAAATGAATATATGCCACAGTACTTTGAGAATAATACTAATGGGGCTCTCGCGAAAAAGCATCGTACACAAAGCTACACAAGATAAATCAAGCTTTCAAGCTGGTAAAATCTGCTAAGAAACAATGCTTCTTGATTGCTGCTTTTCGACGTTACACAGGCATGATTATAGATGGTGACATTACACAGGTGAGATCATGAGATGGCGATGTTACACAGACAAGATTATAGATCTTGAAATACATAGGTGAAATTATACATGGTGACGTTACACAGGTGAGATCATAAGATGGTGACGTTACACAGATGAGATCCTAAGATGGTGAAGATACACAGATGAGATCCTAACATGGTGACGTTACACAGGTGAGATCATAAGATGGTGACGTTACACAGGTGAGATCACAAGATGGTGACGATACACAGGTGAGATCATAAGATGGTGACGATACACAGATGAGATCATAAGATGGTGACGTTACACAGATGAGATCATAAGATGGTGACATTACACAGGTGAGATCATAAGATGGTGACGTTACACAGATGAGATCCTAAGATGGTGACGATACACAGGTGAGATCCTAACATGGTGACGTTACACAGGTGAGATCATAAGATGGTGACGTTACACAGGTGAGATCACAAGATGGT
>JANVCJ010070404.1:0-10000 GCA_026413505.1 Epizoanthus ramosus
CGCGGACCCCCCACCAAGACCCCAAGACCTCCCACCAACACCCCCAGGCCCCCCACCAAGCCCCACCGACCACCCCCCCAGGCCCCCAGGCCCACCCCCCACCCCCATCCGGGATATCCCCAGTTCCCCCAGCCCCAGCCTCCCCAACCACCCATGTTGCCCGGCCACCAACGCTTTGAGGCGTTAGAACCGCTGACCTTGGTCTTCTTGCTGGATTTCTTATTGTTTTTCTTCTCGGCTTTAGGAACCTTAGATTTGTAGAACCCGAAGGACGGATATCCCATCCACCCATTGTTCCCAGCATAGCCGCCAAATCCCCACCCACCACCCCACGTGGGAACCCATGGCCAGGCATTAATGGTGCCCCAGGCGTGGCCACCATGATATGGACCTGCGTGAATGGCGTCGATGACTTGTTTCTTGTGACCGTGTTTGAAGACTTTCTCAGGCACGTTTTGTTCTTGCTTTTCACCTGTTGGAGTGAGCAATAAACTCGTCAAGGTCTGATAAATCCAGAAAGATTTCTTGTTGAAAGTATATCAATAATGACATTAGAAAAGCCGGAAATAAACTAGAATCATCAAGATGAGGTAAAGGGCCACGTTTTATGGACAAATATCCAACATAAATAGAAATCTCTCATCTAACAAGTGCGAGTGAAATAATTGTTTTATAAAGATGCCAAGAAAACATTTACTATATTTCGTTTTAATTTTATATAAATCACCGTAAATAAAATGTATTCACGTCTGTTTTTAGTTTAAAACCATCATTTGTCTTTCGAACTTTGAAGTTTGATAGACCAATCTAAATATAAAAGATTGTCACTGAAATGATGATTCCGATGGTTTCATACTTGAGACAAAGAGCTCCTCGTGTCAACTCTCAGAGGTCTTTCGGATGAAAATGGTGTGTTGATAAGCAGAATAGATGAGATTTCGATTATATCTTTGTTGTATTTAAGAAGTTAATTGTCCTCAATTAATATTGTTTAGAGTCATTATAAAGAAACAACAAATAACTAACTCTTGTGCAATAAATAACAGCCACAAACCCAATCTGCAGGTACCCCGGCCATACCCCATACTGTTCGTTTGTTACAGTTTTGTTTTGTTTTTATGTCAACGTTTTACCTATACACAATAATAAATAAAATGCTGTTACTACCAACAAACAGTTAAAGGCTTTGTAATTTGAAAATGAAATGTGCTACTTCCTTTTTCCCTTTTCTCATTATTTCACGTTTTGCCGGAGATCGTATATATTTATACATAAGACCGCCTAAAATGTAATTTTAAAAGTTTCGTTTGATTACTTGAAAAAACACTTTACGACAAGCCTCCATAGCACATACTGCCATGCAAATTGTACCAGAAGATTTTAAAACATAACTACTCTGTTTAACTTATGCTTTTTCAAGCTCAACAAACAATTTAGAAACAGCACTCCCCCATACCAGACAGTCATAATACCATTCTTTTCAGACACGAGTTTTAAAATGTCTATACCTTTGTCTTCAATTGATTTCTCCTTGTCAGTATCCTTAGATCGTTTGAAGAGAGTTTTGATGCTGTTCGTGTCGGGGTTTAACTGACCGACAAGATTCCTGACTACATCCGGGATGTTTTCATTCTCTTCTTGTTTAAAAACGTTACCAAAAGTGTTTGGTCTAGCGACAGTTGTGTATATCAGTACAAAAAGTACCAATACACAAAGTTCGGATGACGGAAACGCCATACTTAGTAACGTGGACCACAAACCCAGATGTTGGGAAAACACAATTTGCGATACTTCATAAGTTTCGGGTGCAACGTAGCCAAAATCAAACGACAGGCGAAACAATCAAATACCTCATCTCTGTTCTCTTTGTTTTAGTTCATGGTACTTGCTTGGTTGAACGAACACACCCTTTCCTGATTGGTCAGTGCCGATATTACATGTTTGGTAAATTGTTTTGTCTGTTGGCCGTTCAATTATAGATATATTAAAAATTTAACTGGAAAACTAGTAAGTCTATGTGGACCTGACTAGGTTTGCTGCGTCGGTGAATGTCAAATAATTGAATCAATCATATAAAATTTAATATAGCACGTTTTCCGCTATGAGGATGAACGACATTGCCAGTATTCGCAGTTATTCACGGTGACAACTTCACTTCTCGAAGTATTAGCGAATAAGTGCTCCTCACTTATATATGGGGAAAAGCGTACTAACTAACGTTAATCAAGTTAAACTTAGGACACTTTCATTTGTCGTGACTGGCCGGACCGAGGGGGCTGATTCTGGCCATTGTTGATAAAAAAGTTGAAGGCGCGTTCGAGCATTTTCCCGTCCAAACTTCAAATTCATGCCCAAACCGCCGGGAACAGGAGTCCTTGAATTTCGGCGGCCTTAATCCGTGGAGTGCCAGTCCCGCCAGACCCAGTTGCAGTAATTGTCTCGTTCCAGTTGAGTACTGTCCGGTCAAATGGAAGACGGTCTCAGTAGCAACCTTAGAGGATATATCCCGCCATATTCACTGCTTAAAACACCAGTAGCACGGCAAAGCGCATGCTCAAGTCTCCTAAATCCAACAAAAAATTGCTAGATGCTAACATACTGACTAATACGAGTGACTCGAATATAAACCTGTGTTTCCCAGTACACCATTTGGCCGGATGGCCTGTTTTAGAAGGCGATTGAAGCAGATTACAGCAATGTGTTGCATCTAAGTGAATTCAGTGTTGGCCCGTAGAACAAATTATCAAAATAACCCTCAAACGCATCGAACAGCGACGAATCATTCTAATATTCTTTGGAAATATGCATGGAACGTAAAACGTTATTTTCAGAAATCAGAAGTTTATTCAGTATGGCCGTCATCAGAACAGAATTGATGTCCTAATATATATTACCATGGCAACAGTGGTGCTGGTTCCTTAATCTCACATAAACGTTTACTTCTGTTCATTCCCTCACTGTTGTAACAGAAAAGCTGTCACAGAAATCTTTCATCTGATTCTGATTTTCAACATACATATTGAAATATGTAATGTTTATCATGGCCGGATAAGTACTTGTTCTAAATATGAAATATGATGCATTACCTTATCTAGTCCAAATTCTTGGCTTTTTGGATAACAATCTCTAGTATAGGTATGTCCTCAATTCCTGGATTTATGAACAGTGAAAGTTAAATTAGTAAAACTTGATGTGTCTTGGGTACTGGGGTTTTTAGACAGCCGCTTTGTGTATATGTATGTCTTCCTGTGTTGAAAAGAAATGGTATGTCTTAATTAAATGCATTCTTTAAAAATTGGTCATTTAGCAACGACGAGATTCCTTCTAGCCGGCGTCCCGGCGTTTGGTTTCACCACCCAACACGAACTCGACCAATCCTCGACGTTGCAATTAAATGATTGGTCGATATCTTTAGAAAAACCCTTAGGGTTGCATTTTATATATCGCGGCTCAGTCGCGTTTAGTGGTCTTGATCACATTATTAGCTGAAACAAAAACCTGGAACCACTGATATTTTTAATTCATCCACTCTTTGGTTTCGTTGCTATCAGGCTTGGTTTTACTTGAACTAGGTACGTGATAATTTTACTTGAAGATACGTCATAGTCTTATTTGAAGGTACGTCATAGTTTGACGCTGATTAGGATCTTGAAGTTTCTGTCTCGCAGTATAAGGGGAGGAACTTCTGGCGCTTTCCATTTGTGGAGTCTGGCCACCAGACCGGTGAGTTCTCAAATAGAACGCAACTGGTTCTGGCCCAACTGGGCATGCTTACCCATAGATTATAGCTGCTTAGTCCTCGGCCTCCCGGACGACGTGGGCGCGGGATTTTGGTGCGTTTTGGCGGGAAGAAATGCTTGTGTGAGCTTCCTCCCCTTTCCATTTACAATAGTCAGAACTAGTTCTCTCCGGTCGGCCACATTCGACAAATCGAAAGCGCCCAGCATAGTTAGAGACGATTTTCGCTTGACTGTCAAAATGCTCGCGTCGATCTCGCTGATTGGTTGTCAGTACTCAACTCTCGAATTTTATTGGCCAAAAAGCTGCTTTGACAATGCAATGACAGTCAAACGAAATCGTCTCTATCCAATTGACAGTTAAAGATCAATTATTAACTGCTGAAAAGAACTGGAAACGAAACCTTAATAAACAATGCCTTGGTGGAATGGATTGCTTTTCAATTCATTATTGTAATTTAATATTCAAGTTTCGTACGCTGTACAAATCTTTCGATTCTGATTGGTCTATTTGTAGCACGTGGTCATAGCGTACCTCATGACTACGGCAAAAGCCATCTGGTCAGTAAAAAGTACAATGCACTCGACAAATTTAGTTGCAATGTAATTCAATGCAACACAACGCAATACAGTACAAGACAACAAACAAAGCAAATTATAGAAAAAGGAAAATTGTTGGTGTTTTCATAGAATACAAACAACAAGTGAAACCTGATTAATTTCTATTTCCCAGCTACCCTCAGACCCTGTCAAAACAGAAAAGTAGGCGGGGGTGGGGGTGGGGAATGTATGTTCTGACATCTCTGTCTGATGGGAAAAGTGGGTCCCTATCTGGGGCACCAATTTTGGCCTACACCCTAAGTAATAACTGGCTGTAGGCAGCTGGCGCCATTAAGATCTGTTTCTTTCATTAGAGGGAGGAGCCCGCTGACGGGTACCATGGATCGTGCATCTCGCGTGTCAGGATTTGGCGAAGTAGTATCAAGCAAAGTAGGCATCTACAGTCCTATATTGGACCAAAGTCGAGTCTTTAATTCTACCCATAGCTTCCATATAAATGCATGCGATATTAAATCTATGAGAAATGCTAGAAGTTGCATGGAACAATCTTTTGGAGAAGATCTGCAACCTGAATACCCGACAAAGTTACGCCCCGATATGAATTTGGAGAGTTGTAAAGCATTTCTGAACCCACACGATGTATGGCATTGAAATAGACACCCAAAAAAATATTTTCTTGTCAATTTTATAGTAGTCTTAAGATAAAATACGAAAACTTGTATTATTTAAAACAGCAAGGAAGTGTTTTACGATTTAATTTAATTCAGAAAAGCAACATGACGTAAACTTTGTAACATGAAATGGGAGTTAAAGTTTACATTACATCAGTTTCTTGGTATTAAAAGATGCGATAGTTATCAAAGTCAGTTAGTAACAATGATCTAAAGACGGCAGCGGAATCATTTTATCTTGTCCATTATCGAAAATGAATCTAACGCTTTTGGCCACTGGCCTTTTACTTAGCTTCACCATTCTGGAGCAAAGCGAAGCTGTTCCGTTGAGGAAAACCATTCAAAGAAAACGTGGAAACAATGTATTGCTCTGGAAATCTAAACTGCTAGAAAGGGATCACAAAGATGTCATTAGAGGGCAGAGGAAATTGCATAGGAAGGCAGGACTGCGCCGGTACCCGAATGGAAAATTTTGTTTTATTTCATTTGTTAACTGTATTTGTTCTAAACAGACATGTCGTAGTTGTAATTTTGCGGCTGTTTTTTTGTATTTTATGAATGTGGTCCAAAACTCGCCAAAATGGCAATATTCTACGATAATTAATAGCAATAAGAATACTCTATCATCAAAGGTAGTGGAGGCACATAATTTGGAACATTTTTATTTTTAATCTTAAGATGCCCAACAGGAGGCTTAACACTCAGTGACAGCGTTAGCTCAAAACTGATACGATATGAAGCTAAAATATTTTTATTCGGAAGTACCAGCTCTAATAATGAGATGTTGTGTGTCTTGGGTTATAATATTACAGTCCCAAATGATCTATGAGAAAATGAAATGACTGACAGTTATGATATGCTACTGATCCCAGGAACTGATCTTTCTCGGCCGTAACCGTCCTCTTTTTAAGAGGGGGAAGGGGTCCTAGTAAAGAGGGGGTCTTGTCAGCAACTTGCAGTTGTCAGAGTTGGATTATTAGGGTTTTTTGCGGAATAACACCGATTTACTGCCCATAACACTATATTTGATAATGTATGGTAAAAGCGATATTTTAAGTACATAAATTTCTACTTCTTATGAATTGTTATCCACATCCTTTTCATCTCATCTTGAATATTTGTATTACAAATATTACATATAAAGACTGATATACAAATGAATTCGATATATTTTGCTGTGTAACAAATACAACACGATACAATATAGATGTGTATGAACGCGCCGTTTGTGACCGAAACAAAATAACTTTATAAAGGAAATAAACCATCATACATAGAAAAACAACACGAAATAAGAACGTAAAATAAGATTTAGAGATGCTCATATAAGATTATACTCAAAATTAAAAATGCACAAAACAAAATAGATACATTAATAATTGTAACTACAAGGGAAAAAAGACTGGCTTCTGATTGGTTGTTTACAGTGTAATTAATCCTTAATAGCACATGTGCTATTAAAACACTAATTGGCACTGTCATCCGGGAACTCTGCTCCACGAAAAGATCTCTTACAATCACCAAACGAATTGTATTTTTGTAGATGTACTATTAACAAGAAACACCACCGTTTTTCTCGAATAATTAATGAAAAATACCACTCGTAGTTGATGAAAGTCACAAATACCACTCGTGCTGCGCACTCGTGGTATTACTGACACTTTCATCAAATACCAGTGGTATTTTTCATGAATTCTTCTCGAACGGTGGTGTTTCCTATATTAATTCATACCTCCTTACTTACTATGGCCTTGAGAGGGACGAAAACAAAGAGGATCCATAACTTACAGTAACGAGGTTAATAACAGTAACAAGGTTAATAAGTGTGTTATTATATGGCTGAATCCTACGATATCCTATGTTGGGTTAATAAGAATGTTATTATATGGCTGAACGCAACAATTCTCTATGTTTGGCACATACCGTAATTACTGACCTCAAATCGGCCAATGATAGCGCGAACAATTATTCATCCATATAATAAGAAATGTTATCAGATCGTGCTCGACTATTTACGTATTATCATACAATATTTCTGACACGTATTTATTGTATTCCCTAGCAAGGTAACTCGTGAGATGCTGAAACAGAATCGCAAAAGCAGTTATGTAGAGGCTCCGCTGTATGGCGTTGATTATGGAGACTGGCTGGGGGAGGGGTGTGACTGTGGAGTACCCTTCGATACACCGTGTGGCTGTGACTGTGGTGGGAACGAATATTCCGGATGCTGTTGCTGTGAAACTCCCTGGCTCTGCACCAACCCTTGCTGTTGTTGTAAGTTGCATGTGAAAATCGTTATTGATTAGATGCTAATTAGAAGCTACAAATCTGTGAGGTTTTAGCTAGAAAGATTTTCTATGGTGGAAGTGGGGGAGAGGGGTGGAGGTGGGTGGAGGTGGGTGGGGTGGGGGGCTTAGGGGCGGTGTTGTATGGCTGACGTTGGCTCAGTCGGTAAGATCTCTGACTCCCAACCAGAAGGTGCCAGGTTCAATCTCCGGCCTTCCCGAAGATTATATTTTTGCGACCTTCTTTCGCTACACCGTCCGTGGACAGGGCGTTGAGCAGTTGGTCCATTCTCATGGAATTGTCTTGGTGGACCTAAAAGAATCTAGACTACAAGTAGTCCCTCTTTTCCCTCCGTAACCCGTCGAGAGTTTCAGCTCTTTTTTCTCGCCATATTCTTCTCGCCTTTCGAGCGCTGTACTCTCGACGGATTACGGAGGGGAAAAGAGGGACTGCATTGCATACTTTTCTAATTTTATGATTGACAGGCAATGTCACAAGCAATGCCGAGCAAGGCGGAGCTACAACAGGTTCAGTACCCACGTCCTCAGCACCAACAACGCCTGTTGTTACGGGTTCAACACCGACCACCTCAATCGAAGCTACTGCCACCCCGCCACGTCCATTGCTGTTGCATTTTCCATGGAGATAGAGAAGTTTGGATTTTTTCAAATTTATGAACTAATCTGAAATTAATGACTTTTTGTGATTGTTATTAACAAGTATTTAAAGCATTGAGTTTGTGTTGCTCCGTGTTGCATTCTATTACAACTTTGCGTTGAAGATTTAAGGGCGGACCAATTAATAACGCGAAAATGAGGGGGGAGGGGATGGGAATGGCTTTGTTCCGTACACTCTTGAGCAGCAACTAACTGGTCGTTTGTTCCTCTCTTTTTCTTTATATCTTTGGGTCGCGTACAATCTTTTTAATTTGTCGTTCGTCCCATGCTTTACAACTCTTTCCCACTCCTCCACGATTTGTCCAATTTGAATGGAAGAAACTATAAAAGGCCAGCATATACAGTTTTAAGCATGCACATCTATTCACAACAACATTACTCCCCCCCCCCACCCCCCAGGACAGTTTAGACAAGGAAACCATAACACTGATCATGGCCACCAAAATGGACGCCGAGTTAATGCTACAACTTCTTCCCTTTTATCTGATAACTTATTCCTTCCCACGATATCAGCATTATTTTATGAACTCCTTGTGTTTTCACTGCCACATTCAGTTATGTATATGCAACAGTGTATGATTTAGGCCCTGTTTACATGGAGCGAAGTTACCTTGCCCCGGCCAGAATCATCCACTCCCCGCGCTACTATAAACGAACTAACTATTCATACATTACCTTACGTTATCCTCCTTAAATAAAGTGTTATTATTATTATTATTATTATTATTAAATTACATCAAACTATTTAAATGAGATAGCAGGGCTCGGGAGTAGGGTTTGGAGGCCTAGGGATAAGACGTCCAATCGTTAACAGATTTCCAACACCGAAAGATGCAGTGTAGCCTAAGGGCGCTTTCCATTTAGTTTGCCGCATCTGGTTGGCCCGAGAGTTTTTGGCCATAATAAAAAAGATGGCGGCTGTCCATTTAACCACAATACCTTGCGAATCTAACACAACGAATAGGCACATAGAAAGCCATATATTTTTGTGAAATTTGTCCCTGTACTAAAAACATTGTGAATGCTAGGTTTGCAGTGCATTTTTATGAGTGTTTTTAGGGGTTTCGTGCGCTAAGAACTATGGGTAAATGTACCAGTCGCCACTGTCTTTTTATTATGGTCAATTGGTGCTGACCATTGTGAATGGAGAGGTTAGGCGCGCGAGCATTTTTCCCGCCAAAATTCGCCAAATTCCTGCGCACCGGTTGGCCGGAACAGGAGAGCAGAGCGACTCTAATCCATGTGCAGGGCCAGTCTGGCCAGAACCAGTTCCGATAGTTGTCGCGCATGCGCCTGGCCGCCCCAACCGGTCATTTCTAAAAGGGCAAGAGACCTTAGTGTTCTTACTGAGCCAAATAAAAGCCATTAGTTATCAGTAAATAGTAAATATTTATAACTAAGATTTCAACCATCAGTGATAATCAGTTTTTGCTGTTACTGCGTGAGTAGAGCTGGTTCATGAACATGTCTCACAAGCGATGGATTAGGCTTAGCTACATATAATTCCGGAATTTTTTTTTGAACTTTAGACATCCAAAAGAATTTTAGAAAATCTCGGGAATTCTAGAAAAAGCATTGATAATTCGAGAAGTTTAGAGCAATATTATCTTTCGCCCGACATTTTGGCAACATTTCACTGGCAAAAACGTTGACAAAACGTATTATTTTTGTATTCTTACCGACCAAAAGAGGGCTCAGTCCGCTCACACGCTACAGCAGTGTCTACAACACAATAAATCAGCGGTTTTTCATAAGAGTCGACGAGTCGTCGTCTACATTACAACTTATCAGCGGTTTTTCACCAAAAATATTTTTCATCGGCAACTGTGCTTACTTCTATTAGAGCGACTGTCTGACTGACCAGGAGCCGGTCAGAGACAGCCAAATGTTTCTCATGTTTCTTGTAAACTTAACACATCGGTAATAAACGGGGTTTTACGATTACAACTCATTAATTCTTGATATGTCGCTTTAAAAAAATTGAGAATTTTCGGGAATTTTAGAGAAATTTTGGAGAATTTTAGAGCTTTTTACGGGAAATTCAGGAAAGAATTTTAGGCCATTTTTG
>JANVCJ010070415.1:0-12659 GCA_026413505.1 Epizoanthus ramosus
GAGAATAAAGTCAATAATATCTATAAGCTACAAATCAATACTGAACATAAGTAAAAAAAAAACAAGTGTTTGAATGAAATGACTTAGCTTATACAACTTGAGACTTGTTGAAATGTTTGCAGTAGTCATTTTAACAACTTGTTTTCGGCCTCACTCATTCAGGTCCGTCTGCCCCCACTTCTGCTCCTTCCGATCCAAAGGTATAGCTGTTTCCACGGGCTTGAAATGAACCACGGGAAGGAAACACTCGTTCTTTCACAACCAGAAGGTCTACATTGAAGTAGGCGATCTTGCCTTGTTGTTCCTGTTGCTCTTGTCTCCTCATCATTACTCTACTGGAGAAGTCTTCATTAATGAAGACTCACATTTTACAACAGACTTGACAGTAGAATGAGATCTATCGACAGGCTCCTCTTTTGCTTGCTTTTCAATTGGTTAAAAAAAGGCTTTCTTATTTTTGGAGACTTGTCATGCTTGTTCTCTCTTTCAGTTAGAAAAGAGTTGGGACTGGGTTGGCAAAGGTTGACTTGGCATCCAGAAAGTGATTAGAACAAACAAAGATTTCAGTCCCGGGTACAAAGTCAAGTTTCCCTTTGCTGACAGCAAGTGTCCACCCATTTATTTTAACGGGGTCTTGTGGAAAGCAATGCTACTGAAGGTAAAAGACGTGTGACATTTGCACCCATACATCAGGGAACCGTTTATCGTTATTGCACCCTCCCACACAACATCGATCATGTCCCCCCATTTTAAATTTCCCACCAAAGTAAATATGACAAGAAATTCATACGCGCACTCGAGTTTGTTTATTTTCCTTAAAAGTATTGGCATGGCAACAGCATACAGTTCAAAAGTTAGAAAGAAAGAGCCTGAGGCTTCTTTAGCAGCTTGCCCATTACTCTGAGGGTACTTGGGACTGCTGGTCAAGTGGGTGAAACCCCACTCTTCTGCAAATTTAGCAAATGGTTCCGCAGTATATTGTGTCCCATTGTCCGACACTACAATTTCTGGTATGCCATGTCATGAGAAAAATAACTTCAAATGGGTGATCACTTCTGTGGATGTTGTATTTCTCAGTAACCCAATCTCAAAGAATCGAGAGAAATAATCCACCGCAATAACATAGCCCTTTCCATTGTGTTGCCTTGCTCTTACAGCATGTTGGACATGTGGTGACCAGGTGACCATGATCTTCAATCTGTTTGCTAAGGCCCCGCCCACAACACGGACTCTTGGGCCCTTTCTCGGCATTTGCGTATGCCAAAATGGCCAGTATGGATCTCGAGGCGTATGGCAGATAGAATTACAAGTCTGGTATCTTTCATAAGGAGTCCCCTCTGCACAGTAAACTCCCCCTTTCGGACCAATAGGGGATCAGAGAGGAATTAAGGCTGGACGCAGAATTCTTTGAGCTTTCTGCACACTTCATAATCATCCTGCTGAAGCGGATCTGCTCTAGTCGTCTCTCACTGGCTGGCAATTCCTTGACGACTAACGACACGTATAGACCTAAGTCCTTGTACAACTGTTTGTCAGCCTTGGTTAGTGGTTTCCTTAAGGGTGCCCCGGAAAGTGTGTCAGCAGTGATGAGTTGTTTGCCAGGTACATGGGATATTGTGTATGAATATCTCATGAGTCGCATTCGAAATTGTTGCATCCTTGGGGGCAATTCATCCAGGTCCTTGGACCCGAATAATGGTATAAGTGGCTTGTGGTCTGTCTCGATCTCTACATCCATCCCGTGGACATAATCACTGAACTTCTCTATTGCCCACGTCACAGCGAGCTCCTCTTTTTCTACCTGCGCGTAGCGTTGTTCGGTGCTCGTCATGGATCTGAAGGAATAAGCTACAGCTTTGTTCTCACCGTCCTCCTGCAATTGAATTAGTACTCCCCCCAGACCATAGCTTGAGGCATCAGCTGATATTATGTTCCTCTTGTTTGGGTCATAGTGGGCCAGTGTTGGGCTGGAGATTAGCTCGGTCTTGAGCTGGTCCCCTGAGTGGAACGCATTTTCATTACTCAGCAGGTCTCTAAGTGGTTTTGTCTTGTTGGCCAGGTGGGAAATGAACTTTCCCATCTGGTTCACCATTCCCAGGAAACGGCGCACCTCCCCTACACAAGTATGTGCAGCCATCACCCTGATAGATTCAGTTTTCTCTGGGTCAGATTTAATTCCATCCTGACTCAGGATGTGCTCTAACAAATTTAATCTCTTGTTTTGAGAATTCACATTTGTCAGCATTGAGGGTTACACCTGCATTGTTTAATTTTGCCAGAGTTTTGTCTAGTCTAGCATCATGTTCTTCTTGTGTGCGCCCATGGATTAATATATCATCAACAATAGAGATGACACCGATTATCCCCTCCAGTTCCTGAGACATTTTCTTTTGGTAATGCTCAGGGGCCGATTTGATTGCCATAGGCATACGATTAAAACAATATTGGCCAAATGGGGTAATGAAAGTGGTCAAAAGTCTGGATTCCGGCGATAATTTCTGCTGCCAGAACCCACTGTTCACATCAACTTTAGAAAAATATTTTGACTCGCTTACTTGGGCTAGTAGATTGTCGATCTTGGGGAGTGGATGGGTACTTCATAATACTGAGTCGTTCAGCTTTGTAAGATCCACACATATCCTAATTTTTGAATCTGATTTTGGCACAAGGACCATTCCAGCGCACCATTCCGTTGGTACATCAACTTTTGAAATTACTCCGAGTCTCTACACGGCTGTCTCATCATTATCATTTGTAGTGCGCATGCACTAGGTTTACATTGTTCCACGTGGCGTTGGAATTGGTGTGGAACGAGATCCTTTGGTAAATCGTTTTCTCAGTGTGAAAGAAAAAGGGGTTCTTGAAATATGGCCAATAATTTGACAGAATATCTCTTCTGATTGAGATTATTTGTAACTGTTGCAGTAAGACATTGCTTAAGTGATTTATTTATCCAGAAAACTATGAAATATGGATTTCAAACAGTGCTACACATGCCGACGAAGTCCTGACCTAACTTCGAGCGTTGGCGCTTCGTGCGAATTCACTGGTGGATTTTCAGAGTTTTAGTTTCAACAGTTGGGTGTGTGAGACAGACATCAAGAAGTTTTTTGTGCTTGATGGCCGATGTCAGTAGTATGGAAATGAAATATTCTTCGCATCTACAAAGGTTGGTAAGTGTGGTCAATCCTTGTTTCCTGATAAATTAGCAATATGTATACCCTGCGAGCAGAGATCTAGAACTCTCATATCCCTAGCCCCAAGAGGGAACGTGGGGATATGAGAGATCTCTGCTCGCGGTGCAATATGTACGACACGTTTCACATTTTTCAAAAGAAGTGATTTAATTTACTTAGATTATTTATATTTACAGAATGCACAGACACAGCTTCTCGTACAAAACATACAGATATTTACAGTTCACTTTCTACTATCTTATATCTATAGTTTCTTCCATAAAATCTGGTCAGTATCCGAACACGGAACAGCCGACAGCCAGCCAACTTTTGAACTTATATAATAATTGATATATTATATACATGTATGTTATGATTGACATCGTTAATCATAGATTGTTAAAACAGGGGCCATTCAGAAAGATATATTTACACCTCTAATCCATATGTCAATATTGTTAAGAATTTATTCTTCAATGATGTGAATCTTGCGTCTCTTGACTGCAGGTCTAAGGCTTTCAGCCTTTGCGAAAACATCAATCAAATGTGCCTTCATTACACATTCCAAGCGTTTGTCGATTGGTTTCACGGCATTGTGGTTTTTGTACAATCTGTTGAACACGCTGTGGATAGATTCAACACCTTGTTCCCCAAGGAACCCCAATCCCACTTTCCACGAACCAAGAAAGTCCACTTCAGTTCTTCTAAGAAGTGCAGCTTGGGAGGCACACTTTGTTCTGGAAAGGAGCTGCGGTAATGGCTGAGGAGGTCGATGATGTTGCGTTCTGTTCGAGACAGAATAGAAATGTCAAAAGTAAGTAGAACCACTAGTTATTTATATTCAAACTACAGTTCATTTTTGAGCTGAACTTCATTTCTGAACTGAAGTGAACTGAAGAATGATGGAAACTGACCTGTATCATTCATTGGGCCTGGCTACATAACTTTCAGGATGACCATGATCAAATGTTGTGTACAGTAACACTAGACTGTCAATTATAATTAATTTATAATCTGAATATGCATATGGCTGCCACTGAGATTATGGTATACATGTATACTAAATATATCAGTAGAGTTGATTATTGACAGATTGAACAGTATCAACTTTATGTAACTTCTGAGATTACAGCCATATTAATTTTGGAGTTTGTGTATTAATTTTAAAAAGCAGGATATAATAATTACCAAGATTAACAAGATCGTCAGCTGCAATCTCCTTCTTGGAGTCATACACTGCGTGGCATGCAGCAAAAAGCTGAAATAACTTCACAAATTTTGTCTTTAACTGCCCTGCTTCCATCTCTAGACTTGGCTCAGTCTCCTGCACTATTGTCACAAAGCTATGACATAGCTTCTCAATATTGACATCCTGCATAATTGTTATGAACAAAAATAATTAGATGAAATATTGATTGCTTCAAATTCATTTTATTCCATCATCAATACCATCATATTTTATTACCTACTATATATTTGATCACATTCCTGGCATCCTGTGTTTTGTTATCATAAGCTAAACCTGAATCATTCCAATTTCAGCTAAGTTATACATCGCATAAAACCTATTTATTATATAAACACCAGTGAAATACCAGGTGAGCTTCCGCGCAAAAACATCATATCTTCACACGTGAAAATAACACCGTTGCCATGGCTACCTCTTCTATTTTTTAGTCCTGACACGTTGTTCTACTTTAGGACTACAAAAAAATATTAAAGTGAAATGGTTTTGTCAACACTTGAAGATAAAAATCGTATCTCCGCACGGCCATGTAATATCCTCTATATATTCAATTCAGGACTTTCACTTATATCAATTATGAACTGTATAATTATTTAATGCATATTGTTTTTAGTCTACTACCTTGCACATCTTGTGCACATGGTTGCCAATGAAACTCTTTCCATGATAAGCTTGTCTGGCCACATTGATCTCTTTCAAGGTATTGTCCAGCATTGTCACACAAGGACCCTTGGTTTTGGGAAATCGTTTGTCCTTTAGCTGCTGAGCATGTGCAATCTACCAGACAGTATTTAAAACAAATAAAAATAATGTTTAGAAGACATAAAAATCAATGTTGTGTAATGTCTTAAGTGCTTACTCAGGTTATATATATAAGCTTGGTTACTATTACGATTAATGCAATAATTATGTGACTGTATAAGTGGCACATTTTAGAATAAGAAAAAAATGGCATTTAATTTGTGAAAAATAGCTTAACATTAATCAGTGACGATCATGATGTAGTCCGTAAAAATATACACTCTGTATTATAGCTCTAATTTATAAGGTTCAATTTTGGACATAATGCATACCCTTGGACTATGCCCTGTGTACTCATGCCAGTCTGGAAGTTATAATATCAGACATGTATAAAAAAATTACAACTTTATAAGCATGTTAATACTGCTTATAAAGTTGTCCTGAGATGAAATTTCAATTTGTAGTACCATGTAGAGGTACATGTACAAACAACTAATTAGTTTAAATTATGAGTTTCAGTACAATCTTGCTGTCTGGAGTGATAAATCTGAATAATTTTGTGTTCTCTGTACACAAATAACCTGAGCACTATTCTGCCAAGTTTTGACAGTTTGTTGAAGAAACTGGATGTTGCTGTTGTCTTCTGGAATGTCTCCATTGACTACGAACCAGGTTGCCACCTCTTCAAGCTGCAGGGCTTTTTCCTGTTCATCATGTGCTGCTATAAGTAATTTCTGTGCTTCTTTTAAAGCCTGTACATATTCACGGTAGCTCTCATCACTTATGTTCACTGATCCATCTTTCTTGGATTGTTCCCATGCAATTTGTATATCCAGCTCATAGCAGGCATCCTCCATCAGGTTGAAGAACCTTAGGAAAAGCCCTAAGCTGATATGAAGACCTGGGATGACAACCTATTTGATAAAATGCAAATTTGATATTTATTATGGCTGATGAACTCTAAATGGTCAGGCCATTTAGGGACCTGGGTATATGTGCCTGCCAGGTAATTTTGAATCCTGTTTCAGATGAAAAATTGCTACAGTGGAGTTTAGTTCTAAATAGCTGCAACTTTCCAAATTGATCAACTTTAATGTGATTATTATATCAGTATTTTCAAATCGATTATTCCATACCTAAGCTGTACATAATGATTTATTTGATGCTTGTTGGTTGTGGCACCTCGTGTAGCCACATATTCAAAAGATATTTTAATTGTTAGTGACGATTTAAAACAAGCCAACGTGGAAGAGCCTCTGATATGTGTTCTTATATTAGTTACAAATGATGCAGTCCTATAGCCATAAACATACACTTGTAGTAAAACTTTGTACAGTTACTGTAGTTTTTTTAAACATACTATAAGGCAATTTACTGTATTTTGCATGTGCATGACCTGGCCTAAATATCTAAATATGATTTGCTATCAAATTGTGAGTATTGTAATGTGTTTGGTATTAATTATTACAGCTATGCATGCATGTTTACTACCTGTGAGACTGGAATATCAATGAGTGTAGACTCAATGACATTATTGAATAACTCGGCTTTGTGATGGTGCCCACCATCTTGAACAAATGCATCATGGTCTCTGTGCAAGGACTCAAGGGTCCTAACAGCTGATTTCCCTCGCTTTGAAAGTGGAGTTGCAGTTGCAGGACTTCTCTTGTTTTGTTTGTTGTTGTTTCGCATTGTTTGATTTTGCGTCTTGCTGGACCTTCTTATTATGGCTGTCAATTATATTTTTTACGGCAGCTGTAGCTCAGTTTTACTGTGTTAGGGTTAAAGATCTTATGAAGCGGGTGGTCTGGCGTGAAGCTGCGTTTGACAATTCTTAGAAACGTTTTTCCAACATTGGTTTTCACGCTTCGGGAGAACGGCGGGTTGTACCAAATTATGTTTCTTGCCCTATTTCTTCTCCTGGGTTGTACTTGTGCCGCTTTCTCATATTTCAATTCGTGGTCGTATCCGCTGTTCTTCAGGGCTTCTTGGTAGGGCAGCTTGGCATCGTTGAAGGTTTCTTCATTGCATGATAGTTCTACCAGCCTTTTATTGATTGCAATCGGTATGTTCCTTGTGATGTTTGGTGGGTGGTTTGATTGCGCGTGAATGTACTTAGTGGTGTTGTTGGGCTTCGTAAATGGTGCGTATTTGTTTCTTGGTAGGTTCAGTGTAACGTCAAGGAAGTTTACCTCATCTAGGTTGGCTTCGAT
Organism: Epizoanthus ramosus; assembly: GCA_026413505.1. Classification (NCBI taxonomy): domain Eukaryota; kingdom Metazoa; phylum Cnidaria; class Anthozoa; order Zoantharia; family Epizoanthidae; genus Epizoanthus; species Epizoanthus ramosus. Next base: position 7,377 of record JANVCJ010070415.1, read on the forward strand.
GGTGATCTTTAGGTCGTTCTCTTCAAATATCTTGCAGATGCTCTTTTTTATTCTTTCTACTTTTTGGGGATTCGCATTTATTACGCCCAGCCCGTCGTCTCTGTACAGGCCGATGTTGCTACCGTGTTTCTTCTTTATGACGGATAGAAGATAACTGCCCACCAGCTCGCAGGTTTCGGCCCCATCCCAGCTGCCCATCGTGACATCGAACAGGTCTCGGGTTTCTGTTTTACCCCATACTGATTCTTCGCTGTATAGGAAAGATCTTTTGGCATGTAGGATAATATCTCGGTCTTCTGGTGTGATTGGGTGGAACTCGGATGCGAAGTCAAGTGCTTTGTTGAGTAGAGCTTCCGTAATGGACGGGTAATATTCCACAACGTCGAATGATATAAATTTGCACTTAGGCTTGTGTTCGATAGATTTGAACCAGTTGATCACTTCACTTGTACTTCTCCATATGTTGTTATTTGTTCCTTTCAGCACTTGCTTATTTATCCTATCCAGGATTTGTTTGCTTACTTTGCCTATTTCCGTTTTTGTTGGGTTTATTAGCCGGCATTTCGGGTTGGAGTCAAAGTTTGGTTTGTGGTCCTTAAGTGTGATAAAAGGATCTTTCTTTGCTGTCGTTTCAATCCTGTCGTCCAGGCCTAGATTCTCGGCGATAGATTTCGATTTCTTTTCTATGTCCGTGGCCACTTCATCATCGATCTTTCTATATGTTGTTGTGACGTTGTTATGTAGCAATTTTTCGTATTTGTCGGGCTTCATGCGGTAGAAATTTGACGTTTTGTCGGCTTTGATGAGCATTTCTTTTGATCCCTTGATTGTCTTGTTGATATCAGAAGCAAGTTTCTTTTGGAAGCTGTCTTGTATTTGTCTCTCCTTGAACTTGATCTCGCTAATCAGTTTTAACATGTTGTCTTCGAATTCTTTCATCTCCTCGATGACGGGTGGGGATTTGTTTGATCTGAATCCGAAAGTTTGTTTCTTTTCTTGATCTGTCTTGGATTGTGGGTTTAGAAAGAAGTGTGCCTTCCAGCGCATACGGCGGATTAGGTGTTCAGTTTTCTCGATAATCTTAGTCATGTAAGTTTCTGGCTTCGGCGATATTTTTCGTGGAATAATCAAACTTTATGCTTGCTTGATCGATCACTTTACAAAGTCAAATTATGTTGGACTCAGACGTTTCGTAGTTTTACTAGTTTTGAGATTAAAATGCTGAGAAATTGGAAGCAATCATATAGAAATGTGATATCTTGGTTCTGATTTTTGGTGATTGGATAGAAAATAGTAGATCGAAGAAGACAACTGGAAAATATGGAGTGAAAATAGAGAACGAATCCGTTATCACACAAAGAAAGGGTTATTGCCTGATATTTTCCCAGTGAGAGTGTACGGTGTGACCTGTTTTATCCAATGTAATAAAAAAGCACGAAACTTCGCGTTTTTGGATATAATTATTATTCTTTATCTTTTGTACCAAGAGTATATTCCAGATTTTACGTTGTGTTTCAGTATCGAGACCCAGGACCAGATAAAGATAAACGCTTCTGTACAACTAGGATGATCAAGCCAAAAAGGAAATGAAAAATCTACAGCCGATGACAGGAAATATAATCAAGAACAGTTCTGTGCAGCATCGGAGGAAAGCCATTTAGGATATTCAGGTCAAGACGATCAATATTTATCCTTATTGCTTTCTTATACATTATTACCAAATGACAGTACATAAAGATTTCAGTATGTTTTTAAGTTTTTAAAGTAACTCTAACTACACAACGCCAAAGAGGATACCCGTTTGAGTGATTCAACAGACACAATTTGTTAAGTTAATAAGCACCCAGGGACCTGAAACGAGAGAAAATAAACTGCGAAGTTATAAGGATGGGGAGGGGCGCGCCACTAAGTAGGTTTTGTGTATATGTTTATATTATTATAAATTTTAAATAGCATTATAAATATAATGTTTATATTATTTATTTTTTCTATTACTGCGACGATGCATTCTGTAATATAGCAAGCAACAAATGCTACAACATACTTTCTTTTGTAGACGATGCTCTTTCCATTTGTCGTTGTCCATTGACAGATAGAGTTCGAATTCGAAAGTCAGCAAACCGCTGTATCTGACAAATATGGCGGAAATAATGTAAGCTTTACCGAGGTCAATTTGAAGCCAAGCATTAGGAGGAACACCATGAACTGTATCCGGTTTCCATCTTATTGTAAGACTCGTCCTAGCATTGTAAGGCGAGTGTCTTTTGTCACGCGAATATGCGGACGAGGCGGAAAATCTATGGTCAGGAACTGTTATACGGCTAGTAATACCAACTGGCGAGAATGAGGTGACTGAAAAAAAAGAATAGCATACATTGTAATTTAAGAACACAAGCAATTAAAATGCTTTTGGTGTCAAAATGAGCGTAATAACAGGGGCAACTGGGTATCATAAGTTACAACCAGCGTTAGGATTAAGGTAAGAATTGAGATTGGGGTTAGGTGTTATGGTTATGGTTATGGCTCAGCAAAATAATTTCAATTAGAAAAATCTAAATTTATAAAGATAAACCGTTAAGTAAGAATGACTGGAAAGATTAGCAAATCATTTTCAAAAATGAAGTAACCTGCGATTCTTTATTTTAGATAAAACCTTTACTACCATCAAAATATCAGCCTCGTCCAATACCACGAAAGCGTTCTAAGAGGAAGATGATTTTGAAGGAATTCGACCCATTCTAGCCAACCAAAACACTGCGTACGACATAAGACTATCAGAACAAGATTCTAGGCCTGTTTGATCAGAAAAAGCCGAATTAGTTAGTATTACGCCAAACCCCTGCGGTCTTGGGAAAATGGAACACTCTCGAGGCAGTTTCAAAAACGTTTCTGGAGGGTGTGTGCTCTTAGGGCGCTTTCCATTTGTCGTAACTGGCCGGTCTGGTCGACCCAAACAAATGGAATGGAGCAATTTACGGAACTGATTTAGGCCCGCTACTGGAGTACAGCACTGAGCAGTTCGCTCTTGGTGGTACGAAGATGTTTTACAAACATACTAAGGGGGATAAACTGCCTGGCAAGACTGGCAAGATCGACAAATAGAAAGCGCCAGAAGGCATGAAGGTTTTACGGTTAAATACATACTATATTACCGATTACCGAAGCTTCCATCAAAACTGATCTTAGATAATTAACACATTTTGTGAGCCTAATTAGGTGACGCTATAGCTGATGACGTCATCAGAGGAAGTCACGAAACTAGATGTTTGCCGTTAAAATTGGTGGTCTGCTAGAAAACATGACCTAATTATTTTTTTCTAATATTAAAAAGTTATGTAGTTTTTCTTTGAAACTTCAAGTTTGTAACTATTTTTTTTTGTTGTTCTAGAAAAATTAAAAAAATAAATAAAATCCGAAACGTGGACTGGTGGCAGCCATTTTGGAGGTTTTGCCATGCTACGGTTGTCATGGAAACCAATAAGGTGCCACATGACTATACTTACTTGGAAGTATATTGGACACTAATTTTACATACCAAGTTTCATGACAATTGGTTTAAAATAGAGGGGGTTCGATTGACCCCTCCCCCTCATGCCTTGGTGTAACATTTTTTCTTCTAGTGTTTTAAAGGTTTTGAACTTGCTCTCAAGGTTAGTCTGCCTAAAGATCACCCTGATGGTATCGCAGAATACATGGCACTAGTTCTTGGGCACAAGCAGGAGACAGTTTTGCAGCCACATTAGATTGATGAATCACAAAATAAAGCCTACCCAGCAATGCAAGAAACGCTCGAAAAAAGGACAGAAAGAGGCTCTAGGTGGGTGGTTGGACATTGAGAGGTGGCACTTACATCACATTACCAGCAGCAGTGAAAAATAAAAAGGCAGTGATCAGTGTAAAGAACAAGGATGACGACTGCCTTGAGTGGTCAATATCCTCAGCTATATTCCCAGTTGCTAAAGACCTACAAAGACATTCAAAGTTCCCCACTGATAATGGCCTCAATTTCATAGTCATTGACGCCCCCAAGCTCACCTTCCAGGTCCCCAGGGTTGGGATAAGGGAGTCATTATCCACAGCCTCAGAAGACAACCCCTAGATATGCCTAGTATTAACCTGTTGCTAATCGAGAAGTACGACAAGTTTCACTACACCTGGATTAAGGTATAGTGAAATACTTTTGTGTACTTTGTGTACTTTTGAACATTGAATATAAGGCAGCTCTGAATTATGTTACTTTATGCATTTTGTGACTAAATCTGCCAGAAGCTGGCCAGATTGACCAACAGTTGTTAATGCAATTGGAAGTATTCAGACGCATCACCTGAAATTGCTGCAAATGAATATGACTTGCCACTGAACGGAGAATTAAATTATTTATCCGAATAATTCCTCACCTTGCTATATAAAGATACAAACAAAATCGCTAACTTACCATTCTTGGTCAGACCGTAAAGTTCGAGTCTCAAGCAAGCCTCACTGTTATATGTCTTGGGATAAATACGGATATACTGGCCTTTTATTCCCTCGTACAGGAACTGTTTTACCACTGTACTGCGATCATAATTTCCTTGAAGTGTCTTAGAAGTTGAAAGAAAATGAAGAAAGGTTAGTTGTGAAAAAAGATCGGAAATAGTATGGATGTTCAGGAACCGTGTTGTATGAACCACAATTCGGATTTTTTGTCTCAATTCAAATCTGTAACTAAACATTGTTGACTAAAATGGGCGAAACTAGGCAGTTCGTGAAATTCTTTTTGTAACAAATCTCTTTGTCGCTGGATTAGGACAAGTTTCAAATGTTATACCTTCATAAAGGAATATATAATCTGGTGCTTATAATGTATTATTAATCCTTAACTTTATCAGGGCTAGGGAGGGAGCCCCAAGGGCATTTCTTTCGCCATTTCGAAATGTTTTAAAAATGCTATCAACTTGAATCTCTGTTTATGAATGACACATTTGCCAAAAACGTTTTCTGAAAATTTAATTTAAAGTAGAATTTTGTTCACAGAAATTATAGATCTAGCTCAGCACAGGACAATTCTATGTGTTTAATTAATTTGAAATCAATTCAGACAAAATTCTGACGTCATCAAAAATCCAAGATGGCCGCCTAGATATACAAGATGGCGTCTTGTGACGTCACCGACGTCATAATTGAATTCGCTAACTGCCAAATTCTACATCATGGACCAATTAACTAATCTACTAGTTATGGTTTTTCTGCCATTTATAATAAGGAAATTTAAAGTGGGTGTGGGAGGGGGGGGGGTGGTTCGCA
>JANVCJ010070426.1:1965-12659 GCA_026413505.1 Epizoanthus ramosus
GGTTACTTACAGTAGTTACAACCCTAGGGGAGTCAAGGAATCCTGCACCCTAATATGGTTAATCAGAATACTAGAATAGAATGGGGGTTACTTACAGTAGTTACAACCCTAGGGGTTAGTCAAGGAATCCTGCACCCTAATATGGTTAATCAGAATACTAGAATAGAATGGGGGTTACTTACAATAGTTACAACCCTATGGGGTAGCCAAGGAATCCTGCACCCTAATATAGTTAATCAGAATGCTAGAATAGAATGGGGGTTACTTACAGTAGTTGCAACCCTAGGGGTGTTAGTTAATGAGTTAATGAGTGGATGGCGGTTGTTTGCAGTAGTTACAAACGCAGGGAGTTAGTCAAGGAATCCTGCACAATAATATCGTTAATCAAGTAGCAGAATAGAATGATGATTACTTGCATTAGCTACAACCCCAGGAAGTTAGTCAAGGCATCTAACAGTCTAATATAGTTAATCAGAATACTAGAATAGAATGGGGGTTACTTACAGTAGTTACAACCCTCTGGAATTAGTTATTAACAACAATAGGCACAATAAAATACATGCTAATAGTGTTCCTGTCACCAGATGGTTGCATTGTTTGCAAATAAAAATGTTATACAAAAATAGTCTATTAAAAGTTCACAACATTCTGCAATGTTCCACGGCCTTTTGCAGGGAGAAATGAATTCCATTTATTACAGTAATGTTATTTATTAGAGTATTCTCAAAGATGAATATTTGCCGCACAAAATAAGATCCGATATGGCGGACGTCCAGCAGTAAACAGACAAACTGAAACAACAATTATAAGTTGCTTTCATTGATAAATATTCCGCAAAGTATATCTAAGTCTCATGATTCTCAATGAACATGATGAGATGATAAAGTACATATCGCACGATTCTCAATGAACATGACGAGATGATAAAGTATATGTCTCACGATTCTCAATGAACATGATGACATGATGAAGTACACTGTGATATAAGAACCATATTAGTAGATCTAACATATGCTCTCATAGTTCAATTCGAGGTCACGAGACAGTCGTCAAATCAAATGTCCCCCTCTTCCAGCGGGTAACAAGCACTTGTCAAGCGCTAACGCTCGTGATCATCGCATGGAAGAATAGATCAAACATTTTCATTGGTTAATGGTAGACGGTGGTGTGATAGGACGGCGCGGCGGACGTCGATGAATGAACCCCTATATAACTTAATGACTGGCCCCTTGGGAACCAGTGAGTTTGTTTCCCCTCGATTCTGCATGTTGCCCTCGACTCCATCTCGGTGAACATTGAAAATCTCGGGGGAACAAAACTCACTGATTTCCTCGGGGTCAGTCATTAAGTGGTTAATGTTTCACGATTCTCAATGACATGATGAGATGATAAAGTGCATGTCTCAAGATAAGATCTAGAGAATAGCCTTGGTAATGTTCTGAAATATTGGCCAATCAGTGAGCTGCTAGGAAAATGAAACGTCTGTGATTGATTGATTGTGTTTATGAAGGCGTTTTATTGCATTGCATATATATTTTGACAGTTCATGACACGTCTGATAATATTAGCACCATCCTCGCCATAGCTTGGGCTACCTGTGGTTCACTCTGTGACAGCTAAATACGATCGCCTCTCCTTCAATGTTTTGAAACGACCGCCAATCTCGTTACACTTTTGCAAACCCAGCTATAACAAACTAAGCGAAACTTTTCTTATTTTGGATATCCGTTTCATTGGGTTTCGTTCATACGATAAAATCATCGGTTCTTGTTCATGTTATTTTATTGGCGTTTCACTGTGTCCCGACTTATAAATAAATTATTGCCATTTTTACATAATAGCTACAAACGGAATAATCTCCTTCTTTTCCGTTATTACATTTAATTAGCCAGAAAGCTATCGGTAAATAAATTATTTGTACCACGCACAGGAAATCTGTTCAATAATGTCTGTCGACAAGCAATTATTCTGCCTATTTTTGCATCCTTTTTTGATTAGCAATACATCAAAGATCTTGCTGTAATTTTGGCAATTAATTTAAAATAATTTTAACTACTTTGAGACAGATAAAACACAAATAAATAACACTTATCTTCGGGGCCTCATGCAGATATTGTTTAAATTATCTAACATTTTGAGTTAGGTTGTGCCATCATTCAATTCTTTGTCGTGATGAGTTTTAATTAAAGTCGATCTTGCAATGTAATAGCCGCTTTCTTACACCCAGTAGGGCGGTAGGCTAAGATCGGTTGTAATTGGTATTGCAATTACATAAAGTCACGCAATCTTCGAAAGACTTTTGTTTTGCAAAGTGACATTTTAAATCTATAGTATACAAAAATATTTTCTTTGTTTCTCCCTTTTATATTGTGTCTGGTATGTGTAGCAGGTGTGAAATTTAATATTCTTTAACATCACGAGATTTGCCGAGATTACAACTGCCACAAACACGTCAAATTCTGAGTTACATTTGTCTTTATATAGTAATTTAATCTAAAGGGAAACTCTATGAATTCAACAGTTTCAAAGTTTCAATTTGTTTTTATCCACAACATTTTTGATGGTTTAAAATTTGCCTGAACGTATCTCTCTCGTAGTGCATCATCGTCAAAATGCTTATTTTGACAAAAGGAAGGCAGGATTTCCAAATGGTAAGTTTTTTGTTTGTCTTACAGAGAAAACACACCAGTCCTTCTGAAATGATTCTAGCAATCTGAGTGAAATGCATGGTATTCAAATTCTTAGGAAATTCAGTACTCAACCATACAAAAATAAGTCATTATGAATAGATATATTCAGTGAGTTAGTTGTTAATTCAGGGTAAGAAACGCAGAGAGATGAGCTAAAGGATAGTTTTGTGTGTATTATATTTATTCACAGCTATCTAATACTCGATTTGCATTTGAACTAAAACGTAGGTCCAAAGATGTCGCTGAACACGGTAAGTCCAGTGTCAGCAAGAGTTTAGGATAGCAGTCAATTACCATTACGGGAAGGTCTCGATCGTGAGAGTTCTCTGATCGACAGCTTACAGTTTACTATTTTAAGCAGTTTTCGCTGCAAAAAAAAATCACAAAAATATGACAAAAATATGTACTTTTTAAACCTTTTAAACCGTTTGACGGCTGATGGTTAACCTCGTTAAGAATCTCTTACATATATAACACCTGCCTCTTGGGTGCAAAATGAAATTAGCCTACTGGAGTAAGCTATCATTTCTTTCGATCGGGAAACTGTTCGATATATCAATAATGAAAATACAGCTTCACTGATTAGATATCTATTTTAGTTATTTTAAAATGGACAATGGTTCTGTAGTATTATGCAGTGTTCAGGCTTGAAATAGAATTTGACAATTAGATAAAGATTTTATAATAATGACCAAGGGAATTGTGTTATTTTAAGATTTAAAATTAAATGAGATTGGTGCGCTTGAGCGATGTGATTCGTATTTACTCTTGGAAAAAATATACTAATTCAGTTGTCACAGTGCTGCTAATATCTTCTTGCATACATCTAAAAGGCGGTATCGGTACACTGAAAACCTAAACCAAACGATCTATAATTAAACATCCATCGCTTTGTTTACTGTGCCATTAGAAGATATTTGACTGAACTGAACATCCACGATTCTGTGTCCATGAAACAAATTAAAATAATCTTGAAAATTTCAAAGATCTTGACATTCACAAAATTAATTCATATCTTAAAGACTATTAAACGCCCGTGTTCCTGAAAGAGCCTTGGACGCGGGTTCCCACAAAAAGGCATGATGATCGTTCGCGTGCAAAATGTAAAATAATAATAATAATAATAATAATAATAATAATCATGATGATAATATTTTAAATTAAAAAATAATAATTACAAAGCTAGCAAGTACGCCTTAGTGTTAGAACAGAAGGTCTGCTAGTTTATAATGTTTCCAGGAAACAGGATAGCTTCCAAATAAGGTTCCGTAACAACATCCTTCTAAAATCATTGCAAAACAAGTGTCAGTTGGAGTTTTGGCTGTTTAACTTTTGTGGATTTGCAGGTTTTATGGTACAACTTTACTGATATGTTATTTTCAGATCACTAACTTGTGTGCCAACACTTTTTAAAAATGTTCTGAATTATTTTATCATTCTTTTATTTGAAATCTTACCAGAAAACGTTGTATCATCCAAATAAGTTTAGTTATAGTTTTATTCCATAGTATTTTTGTTTATTTAGCTTTTTTCGGGGATTTGCCTTGCACACTTCTGTGGTTGTCAAACTGCGCAGCTTTTTAAACAATGATATCTGTACATATGAATATATATTAATATAAGAAAATAATCTCTCCTTACAAAGGTGAGTGATGGAATAAATATTGGTTGAATGCGTCTAGAAATTAGATAATTATCTCATGACAATAATTTCGAAACTGTATTACTGTTTGTAATTATATTTCTAATCTCAAACTCAGTATACCTTTCTTTTCAAGATTCTCATATCAGTGCACGTGTTGCTTGCACTCCCACTTGCTGTAGTCAGAGCAACGTGCTCATCATCTGTGGAAGGCTTGGTTCTCAGAAAGCACTGTTACAATTCATTTGTTGCGAGCGATCTTTATTCCTGCTACCACGGTTGTAAAGGCGACGACCTCTGTCAGAGCATCAATTTTTACAAAGACACCAATTTATGCGAGTTAAATAACAGAACACGCATCGTCAGAAAAGAAGATGTCGACACTTCGGATATCAGTGGAATCTACTTCGATAACCCCTCACGAGGTAATGCTTATTATATTATTACTAGTTATATAACATGCTTTTGACTATTATAAGTATTAGTTTTCAAATTATTCTAAATTCACTTGCTTTTCTAGCAAATCAAACACAGATACATGCATTCGATCGAACTCGTGACTAATTTCAGGACTTAAATTAATTATTAAAATAAATTAGAAATTTTAGAGTGCACTTTGTAATTTAGATTTTACGGATTACTATTTATATTGCGGTCAGTTTTAAAGATCCCCCTTGAGACCAGCCTCGAAGCTGATTGAGAAACGTTTTGAAAATAAAGTGTTCTATCCATCTATCTTATATTATATCAAGATCTGACTCCTATCATTGTAGTCACAAAAGCCAACAACTGTTAAGAAAGTCAACATTCAAGGACATAAATTTGCTGGTTTCAAAACTGATTAAATTATTTCACCATATTCCAAAACGAATCTACCTTTCCTTCTCAGTTTCTTCAACTATCAAAATCCAACCTTTTAGTACATGTGTACCTTGACGCGGTTTGGTCCTCCTAATAACCAATTTTCAGGACATACATTGCACAATGAAAATAACAGAACCTATCAGCCATTGATACAATGTGCAACGCCGTTGCGAGACACGTTGCTGGAGGTGTGTTACACTATGCAACGGCGCTTGAAGTTGCTGCAATCGTTGCGAAAAGTAGAACTGTGTTCTACATCGTGCAACGTTGCGTGCAACAAAAAAATTGCGAGACAAGTTGCTGAGGTACCCTGTTACACTGTGCAATTATTCAGTAACTTGTCTCCCAAAGGCGTTGCGAGACAAGTTGCTGAGGTACCCTGTTACATTAATTGTGCAATTATTCAGTGACTTGCTGAGAAAATTGCATAGTGTAACAGCGCCTTTTTAAAGCGCCTTTTTAAAATTCCTTAACTGAAATCGTCTTTATATATTTATTTTTCTTATGTATTATGCTTATTATATAATTATTAGAGGACCTTCTCGAAAACCACTTGTCAGTAATGGGAGCCTCCTCTTCAAAGATAATTATTATTATTATTATTATTATTATTATTGATTGCCCACGAACGTAATAAAGAAAGATTAAACATAAAAGAAGCCTCATAAGTTGTTTGCTTTCATACCCACGCCAGCCATACACACTTATTTGTAAGATAAGAACCAGATATTTTGGCGGAGGGTCATTGTTCTTAATATTTTGGTCGCTCCATCCTCAAATTGTTCTTAAATTTGTTCTTATTTATATAATTAGTAAGATTGCTGTAGTTTGAAAAAACCTTGTACCTAAAGTTTACGCCGAGCTTCAAATGTAAAGTGAAAACTAATTAAATCATGATTTCGGCTTGAAACATAGTCAGTATATGGCTCCGAGTCTTGTTATGAGCTGTTTTTTAAAAATTGAAATTTGCCCACCTTTATATTAAGTATTATAATATATCAATGTTATTGTTGTAAAAGAGCAAAGTAAATAAATTGTTATTTGTTATGGCTCCGAGTCTTCCCAGCCTCAGATTGTTTTTAATTTTTGGGTGATCTGAGCCTCGTTGTTCTTATAAAGTTGCTCTTAAAAAAAGACCCGTGTATTGAATCTGGAATCGATCAAAGCACACCTGCATTCTACTAGAACCCAGTACTTGAAAGTTTGGAACTGACGCAAGCTTTCCGACCAATCGCGAACGTTTGTTGTTGTAAGATATAGGGTGGGTGAGAAGGACTAAAACTGAACCTTTCCATTTTTCCTGAAGGACGTCGCTTTCGTCATCAGAGATTTCTCGACCACGTGTTTAGAGGCTATTGTATGATTATATGTGTCAACTTTTAAAATGTTTGAAAAAAACAGTAAGAATCGAGAAGCACGATGTATTCAAGTTTTGTGAGTGTGAACATGGCGTCATAATGGCGTCTATGTTACCGATCGCGACTGAAGACTATAATAATCAGTATTTCCTACGCTTTTAATATTCAAGATGAACTATACACCAGCTGATCTTATCATCTTTGAACTGGAGGATGATGAACATAAAAAGGGTTTCTTCGTTTTGAAAAATTCAGGTTCCACCTGACTTATTAAGTTTTGCCGATTTAGCTTTTGTTGACATAAACGTGGCAAAACCAAACAAGCATTGTACACCGGTATGATGTAATTAACATTTTTATCATATGAAAATTCATAAGATATCAGATATTAAAAGTGTTGAGAAAATCATATCTTTGCACGACCTATGATTTTCTTGCATGGCTGTTTAAAGATACAGCTTTTATCTTCCCGTGTCGAGTTTTGCATCAAACTCGTTCCCTGCGCTCACTCGTGCGTTACTAAATTCGACACTCGAGGATAAAAGTCGTATCTTCGCACAAACAAAGCAAGATCCTCTATGTATTAAACTCTGTTATTTTATAATATACCTTTCTAATAAGAACTTTGAGACTAAAAAAATCCAAAATGTAAGAACATGCTAAGAACACGCTGAGGCCGGGGACACGAAGAGAACTGTTATTTTACGTACTGCAGCCAGATTTTTGTCACCTTTGGGGTGTCGACCTCACTACTAAACTATTTAGTGCATGTGCAATTTTGCTGTGAAATCTTTCTTTCTTTACTGTTATTTGTTTCAGCCAGATTAGTGTAGTTGGGTTTTAACTCCTCTATGTATTAAACTCTGTTATTAAATAATACACCTGGGTTTTAACTTGGTATCGAGCCAGGGCGGTTAATCAATTTCCGCTTTCGTCTGGTTTGTGTGAATGGAAATAAAACATTTAGGTATATATCCAGTATTACATATAAATGCATTCTAAGAACATTCAAACCTGAAATCCTCAAACTAATTATTAAGATCATTCATGCAGGCTCAGACATTCTTATAAAAGCAGAGTGTATGAGGCCGTAAGTCTGGCGGCGGTATTCTGAACTCATTGCGGCAGCTTCTGAAGTTGAAATCTGTATAGCAAGCTAATTACAGTAGCTAATTACAAAAAAAATAATTCATTCCTGAACGAACTCCGAACGGAACGAACTCATGATACCGCTATCATGTAAATATCACTTAAGATACCGCTTCTATCAATTGCAGTATCCATGCAAATTTCTCCAGTATATTTTTAAGTATATCCAGTGGATTATTTTTAAAAACGAGGAGATAAATGGTATACAAATTATAAAAATAATTATTATGTCAAATTGTGTTTATTAACCCTACCTGGGGCAAATCGCCCCTAAGCCCTATCCCCAAGGACATTCTATTTCGCCATTCCTAAACGTAAAATGCTATTAACTTGAAGCTTTCTGATTTTTCGCAAAATGTATCGGCGAGTAATTTGTTGTTCCAATCATAGCTATAAATGTTACTAAATTCTACTCCTTTGCCTTGGAAACCATATGATTGACGCTTTTGTCACAAACTAACTTTTTAATAAAAAATAATTCAACTAGAATATTTCAAAGAAATTATAGATCTAGCTCAGCAAAGACCAAATCTGTGTTCTTTAATTTCAAATCAATTAAGGCAAAATTCCGTCGTCATCAAAGATGGCCGCCATGAAAAACAAGATGGTGTCTTTGTGACGTCACATGACCTCATAATTGCAATATCTAATTGAAAATTGTACATCATGGACTAATTAACTATTCTATCAATTATGGCTTTGCTACCATTTATAATAAGGAATGAAAGAGGGGGTGGGTGGACAACCGTCTTGGCAACAAAAATAGCCTTGCCCAATAATGGTAATATGACGTAGCAGAAGAACTCAATAATTACAACGTGACTTTGTTTCAGCACTGATAGGTTCTTCATCAAGACTGCCTGCGATGTCGTGCGAGGAAATAAAAAACAGTTCCCAGCATGTGAGAAGCAGTCGATATTGGTTGATAACACCGAACAAAGGGTACATAAAGTCTGTGTATTGTGACATGGAATCCACAAGTGAGTACTGATGTTTCACCCTTAATATAATGTTTTTAAAGAAAAGAAGTTTTGTAAAAGTTGAATTGTACTTCAAAAAATGTATTTATTTTAAGAATACAATTCTTGGGTTTCTTTTGTCAAATACATTTTTTCTCGCCACAGTACAGTTTTGTAATACGAAACATGCACTTACTGCATGATACTCAAGAAAGTACTAATTAATCTTGCTGTTACCATGGTAACTCAACCATGTTTATTTTAGTTGCAGTTTTAGTGTTCTTCATCATTGTTCCGTCAATCGAGAGATAATTAATGAAAACTTATTTGCATATTTTAAATTGTGAAATAGAGCTATATAGTACTGCCTTTCACAACAGTTGAATTGCATGTATTGAAAATCAGCAATTAGGTTTGGGACATCCTCGGAGACCCAGGGGCAGATCGTCGGGCGGGCGGAAGAGAGAGGCGCGAAAGAGAGGGGTTACGAAAAGTAGATTCTCTTCCCCTCTCGCCCGCCCCGACGATGTGCCCCTGGGTCTCCGAGGATGGGTTTGGGAGGGCTAAAAGCAAAACACAATTTTGAACTGTACAAAAGAAATAAATATGAGATATATTCTTCAACTCGGTTTACTGCACGGTGATGATATAGGCACGTATATTACTGGTATGAGGATTCAGACATTTGAATATGAAATATTTCGAAGGAAGTGAGTTGTCCAAAAACACATGACTATAGGAACTGCCCGGAACGTTCTTGTATCAGGTCAAACAATAGCAATAAGTAATGATCTGTGGCAAATGTAAACTATGCAAACAATCAAAAACAGTTTAAGAGTATATTGATCTGTATGGAGATAAAAGTTCATTACAAGTATCTTAGATTATTCTACCGTTAAGACAGCTGAAACTTTTCTGTACAAGTTGCTGTCTGAAATTCCTGTCCTCAGATTGCTTGCGCAGTTTATGTAACACTTTATACCATTAGACCAATCTATTTAGTTGCCTTTGAAACCTGCATGAGGTAACCAAGTTCAATCAACACATCGAAGGATTGAATACTGGAAAATAGATACCTTTATGTTCGTAATATGCAAGTGTTTTTTGTTCAAGTTGTTTGAGACATGTGTTAAATTAGAATATATGTTGGTACCAAAATATTACGTCTGCAGATCGACATCGGCCTACACCAATCATACAACAACCACGGTGCACTAAAGCATTGCATTATTTTCTCTGTAGCTATCGTTGAATGCGACCCAGGATCTTGTGACAATAATGCTACGTGTGATTACCATGGCAACGGACAGTTTGACTGCAACTGCATGCCGGGATACACAGGAAGACAATGTGAGAATGGTGAGCGAGGTATTTATATGATAGATCAATTTATACGTATATTTACATGTCGTATACAAAGGTACATATCCATCACTAGCTATATACAAATGTACTTATACTTCACTCGCCATATACAGAGGTACATATGCTTCACTTTTCATAAACTTAGAAAAAACTGGGCACCATGTCCGCATGATTTATGCTTTTTGAAAATAGAACTAACTTCTCTGTTTTAGCACTTCTTGGAGCCCGACCATTTAATTTTTGTGGGGTGACGGGGTGGGATGGAATAATTTCACCAAATATAGTGCGAGCTACATGAATAAAGACAAAATATTAATCTGAGCGATACATAGGTTCAAATAAAAAGTGAGAGAACCGATTTTATTGATAAGCTAATGAAAATGCTTTCAAACTAATTTGTATCATGAATGGTTCAATAAGAGTCAGCTACTGAAGTCTTCCTGTCTTCATTTTCCGACGTGAACCTTCAGTTCTTTGCCTTTTGTCAAGGTATGCGGCCGACAATTAATTGGCTTTTCCAAAAATTAAGTGCAATATAAAGTTACTATTGTCTGCTATAATACCTTAATATTATGAACAGGTATTAAACCTATCGATTCTTTCCAATGTACCTCACCAGCAAACTTGGTTTTCTGACTGCCATGTTTCGACCATGATCAAAACTTAA
>JANVCJ010070437.1:0-12653 GCA_026413505.1 Epizoanthus ramosus
GCGTCTGTTCACTAATAGATGTTCAAATGACGTCAAAACACGGCGAGAGAACCAGAAGTGGCACACGAGCCGAAGGCTATTTGTTAAATACAATGTAAATGACTAGTGGGGTATTTCAGGCTTTACCACGAGAAAATAATTTATTAATCACTGGGATTTTAGAATTCGAGATTGGGGACCAAATACTAATTAGAAGAAGATGGCGGTGGTAGGGCTATTTCCTCGTGTACGGCACACAGCTGAACACAGATGACGTCACACTCGAAAACCAAGAGAGAATATATAGACTCTAGATAACTAACACCTAAGACAATAGCGACGTCATCTGTGTTCCGTACACGAGGAAGGACCTGGTGGCAGGCTCTCTAGTCAACACTGCACAAACGTATCTCTTAATTTGAAACAAGGTAATTTCATTACCCTAAAGCGTGGATCCATCTGATAAATCTGGCACCCGTTGGGGTTCATGAAGTATAAAGCATAAACCCAGCACGATCCGCACATGGACACGACCAGGATAATGATGGTACAACCGTAGAACTTCGTCAACATCGGGAAACTGGTGGAGTCGTTGGGTACTTTGGAGTTCAACACCAGCACGTATACCGTCATACACAGGAGCAAGTTGATTCCGGCCTCTGTGCATGGGTGGAACGAATTTATACATAGTTTACAACCTCGTCCCCCAGGCTCTTGCCTCAAGAGGGAAGAGGAAAGGTCCTGGGAACGAGGTTGCATAGGGCGCTTTCCATTTGTCGGTCAAGCCAGTCTGGCTAGGCAGTTTATCATCCAATGTTTGTACAACAACATCGTACCAGAAGGGCCGAACTGCTCAGTACTTCTACTCCAGTAGCGGGGCCATTCTGGCCGAAGCCACTTCGTAATCCGTAAATTGTCCCTTTCCATTTGCTTGGGCCGGCCAGACCGGCCAGTTACGACAAATGGAAAGCGCCCATGCCCATAGTTTGAGGCAGAGCTAGCTGATGTTTTCATTGATTTTTAGTACGATATAATGGCGGTACACACAACTGTACTGAGTTTTAAATGTTATTCGTGACCACAACGGGCTGAGTGAGGACGAATTTGGAATAATTGGCCTACTCCTAACCCCATCCATAATCACAACCCTAAACCTAACTCAAGCACTTACACTAAATCAGAGGCCAAGCTCCAAACCCGCTAATCCGAACCATAACCTTCACCCTAATCCGAACCTAACTCAAACACTTACAATAAATAGCTGCATTCATTAGTAAACAAGAGTCTCCAAGGAGACTTCACTCTGGCCGAATTTGGTTGACCATATGACAATGTAGAAGTTGATTGACCAGATAGAATGTTATTTGGAACTGATTCACTCAATTGAATACGAATATTACGATTTCTCACCTTTTCTCTCAAGCTACTGGTCTCGAATTGAATAGTGTTAAGGAATTCCCAGGAGGTCCTTTGCGCGCAAGTAGACCCCTGCGCATGCGTTTGTCACGCTTGGCTGCTAGAAATCTCGACAGGACAAAACGAAAAGAAAAGAGACAGACCCCAGAACTCGACTCTGGCGCCTATCGGCCAGAGTAATTAAGTGTTGTTAAGAGTGTCTGTTGACAAGCTACAGTTGAAGTACTCCGCCTGTATAAGGAAACCTTTGGTCCAAGCATCTAATAAAGAGGCTCGGATATGGCTCATTGTTAGAAACAATCGAAATCTTCCTGTATATTAATGCGACACTCTCTCTTCCCATGGAATATAGGGCCACTTATTATCTCCATCTTTTCTGTCCATGTTCTGAACCCCTTCACACATTTCTCTTTCTTTACAGTTCTTCTACTTTCCTTCTGGTGCCCAGGTGAGAGCTGTTCTTGGAATCGATCCTGGTTCCATTCTCAAAACATGACCAATCCATCGCCATCTTCGGGTTTTAACTTGTTCGCTTATTTTCTTTGATTCTGTTCATTAATTAATGCAACACACACGTGATCAATTTCCCATCCTCTTTCATTACTTACCCATCCTCTTTCCAACCAGCGGTGGAATAAGAAACACGAGCAATGCTACTAGCGCCACAAGCATGCTGGGAAGCATTAGATGAATGACGTAAAACAGTGGCAGTCTACGCAAGCGCAGTGTATACTTCAGGATCGTGTACTTGTTAGATTCCTTGTCTTTAGTAATGCGCTTTGTTGCGGTCACGTGCAAGATTTCCCACTGCGAATTTTTGGCGTAGTGACTCATGTCAACACTGCCGCCTTTACCGAAGAACATGTCTAGTTGTGAAGTACTATAAGCCACGGAGCCCACGGTGATTGTGCACAGCTGATCATCAAAGGGAAAATACTCAAAGTTCAATTTGCAGGAAGTGGTAATGGAAGTTGGGCGACTAAAGAACACTGCCCCCTCGTGACTGACGACCACACCCACTGGCAAGTCACCTGCCAGATGTACGTTTAGAGATTTTACTTTCCCGACACTGCAAAGAAAGAGAATTGGACACAAACTATTTACGGCAAAGGTCGAGTTAAATGCTGAAATTCTCATGGTATCGTGTTGAGTGGTGGGGGCTGCTTGGTGTAGCAATGTATAAAGGGTTTACAATGCGACTACAGAAATCGGGGTCACTGAAACAGACAAACTGTAGAACTGTCCAATGAGAATGAGAGATTCACATGCTTTGTCTGGGATCAAAACCGCAAACTCCCCGGGCAAAATTGCTTTTTTAAAAATCGTGATTTGATTGGCTGCTCTTTCGCAAGTTTCTGTAGTCGCATTGTTTCCATGATTGGCAAGGGGAAGATCTAAACCGTCAAGACTTTGAGTTTGAAGTCAAGATGCCAAAACCTCTTCTGAGCATTAACAGTTAGTATTTAGGAGTATCAGGAAAGTTAAGACGTACTTTGAAAGAAAGAAATGAATAACGCTCGACAAAATATGGAGACAATAAAAGAAGTCAAGTGTGCACTCGCCAGATATCGACAATTTAGTGTCTAAGTTATAAACACTGACCCTAATTCGTACCTGTTGAAGATAGCAATATCCGGGTGCCAGGCTGCTCGAGAGGGAACGGTGATCTTCGGCAGAGGATGCTCCGTTGAGTTCCAGGCAAGCCTCTTATCATTCCAAAACTGTACAATTATAGAAAGAGAATGATGGTTGCTTGAGAAAGACAGGAACACTAGTGGTTTCTAGAATATGAAGAGACTGAACAGAGATAAACAGATCAAATTATTACCAGCCGTATCCAGGCACTGAGCTTGATCGTCCCCAGCTTTAAGTCCTGCCAAATTAAAGACGAAAAGCTAAAAGTTATTTTAACGAGGAAAATCCTTAATTAATGTATCATAAAACCCGATGAACCACCCCTCCCCCCTTCAGTGTGTTTAGGTTATAAGCCTTCTCCGTAGATACCTCGCGCCTAGTCCTCCTCCTTTCCTGATTCATCTGATTTGCCTGGCTACCAAGCACCTTCCAGCGCCAGACTAAACGTGCCGAGCGGTTGCCTGGTGACGAGACTGGTAACTATCTACAATAAACAATTCAATCCCTTCAGGGTAAACTAACCCTTCCCACCCCTCCCTTTCTTCACCTCATTGCAGAAATTCATACCGCTGTATAGTCGGGATATCCGCCAGTTTCTATCGTATCCATATTTAGCCTGTGAGGACAATGGACAGGGATTTGACATATTCCTTTTTCCCCTGGGTGGGGAATTTGACACTGAGCTCTCGGGGTATTTTGGTATATTTCTCCTATAAATTTGACACAAATAGCTCTCCTCACCCACGGGCCCTTGACATGTATTCTAGGTTCACGTTCAAACGCTATGCAGCCCTCTGCCCTCACCATCCCTTCTCCTGAGGTGTTCATTACAAGGCAATTGGTTTCTAGTGTCATCGTAAGTCATTACAGAACGTTTTCGTCCTGCCTGATATATCTAAATGATAGCGCTGACTGCTATGTTCCACAACCACACGTATACACAGTTTAATGGCCAGTCACACCAAGCCTTTTCAGAGACGATGGGAGTTATAACTAGAAGTTGATTAATCCCGGTCATCATTTGGCTCACTTACTGACTTAGAAAACCCAGTGGTCTTCGAAACTAGTCTAAGAGGACCTTTTAAAAGCATTCACTCAGTTACAATTTTTTATCTTTGTATTTTGTCATTACCGTTGGCCTCACGCCAAACTTGGAGCTAATTTTCGCAAGACAGCTGTTTCGTCATGTAGTGTTAGATAATAAATCGTTTAACTATTAAACGTTAATTTACTAAGCATTTCAGTACGAGTATCAACAGACTTACTACACTATCCAAGTGCGCGATGGCGATCTGGAACGACACATTCACCGGTTGTGTGTCACTACTCACTGGGCGGCTCTTCGGATCGTATCTTAAAAACAGGTTCCTGAAGAGTTCTATTTCGTGATTGGCGCCGTGTACGTGGGCCACTGAAAATTAAAATACAAATGGAAAATGTTGTCGCACATTCTTACCTGTAAAAATTCGATTTTTTGTTACTTTCTGTTTAGCAAACCGATTGAGGATTTTCTGGGATATTGCTTACTAGTCATATACAGATACTTAAGATGATCTAAAAGGTGGAAACGTTTGAATGTGTTTTAGAGAACATTTTTAAATAATTTTTACCTACAGATATTTTTATGTAAATATTCTTAATCGCCAAGACTTTTCATGAATGACTAAACACGACATAGTGGCAACAGAAAATACCATTATTTCGTTTGTAAATATGAAAAAAACTTGTCACACATATTACATACATGTACTACTAAACTAAACAACGCTTACTAGAAAGCAAACAATAGAAAATTAATACAAGATGCAAATTCACCAAACTACGAAACATGGCCGCGCCGTTACTGATGTCAAGTAACTGTAGGTAAATTATTAAAATACACAAAATAAATTTACCAGTTGAATGAAGATTTAACACCAAGTGCTGAAATAACCATAAACAGTTTATGAAGCCACGCGAATCCATCACATTCCCTTTGGTGGACTAGCGTTGTCCAGGGACACTTGTTTCTGCGAGTGTTTCAGAGTATATAGCGAAAGTGTTCTGGTACCCTTAAATATTTGCATATCAATCGATGAACAGGTATTTTTGCTTGAATAACCAAGAACTGTATGCTTCTGTTCTTTTATGAAGAAGGCCTAAATAATTAGTTTATAAGTTGTTACTTGGGTTGCCTGGTGACTATACCAAATACAGACAAATATTCGGAAACTGTGAGATTCGTTGTACAGCAAGTAATGGCTTTAAAGTTGAGAGCATTATCAGCATATCTGAGGAATAATTTCCATTTACTGTTTTCAAGGTACATTTAATTTTAAGATGTGTAATAACACTAAACACAATGTAACTGTAACCGTGAAAACTTGCTAATGAAGTGGCTCCAAACCCTGTTCATAGAGTGGAACTGATGCCAATTTTACTTGTGTTCTGCTCACCTAAATAGATAGACTCAGCATGAGTAAATGTAACCTGAAAGGACGCCAGATCTTGGTAATGAATTTGTTTGGTCGGTTCTGTTCATTGATAATCGATTATTTCTAATTTTTCTGCTTGAATAATTCGCAAATTTTCACTTCCGTGCAATATATTTAATATTAATTAACAGAACTGACCAATCAAATCCAGTACGAAGATCTAGCGTAGTAACGTCACTGGGCTCAACGGCTAACTTATTGAGACGTCTCTCTCTCTCGGGGAAAAATTTTCGAGACCGGCTGAGGGGAAGTGACTGAGTAATTTGGCACAGCTACCACTTTTATCGGAGCTATACCACAACTCATGTATTGCAATGAAGATTCAGAAAACTTAAAATGGTCTTGTTATATATCGACTACAGTTGCATAGCAGTTTACTCAATACGTAAAATATACCTCGTACACCAGTACAGCGTATCAGTGACAAATCAGTTTTAGCTGGAGTTAAAACAGTCTCTGACATTTGAGCATAATCAGCGTTTTGCCAGCGTTAATTTTTTTAAAGCTCATATACCTGTATGTAGGTCCTATTAAATGTCTCATACAGTGCTCCATTGCAGCAACAATATCGGTCTGACTAGATACATTATCATCCCTACAAATGATTTCAGCCACTCAGAAGCAAGATCTGGCCATTTCCAACGAAATCAAGTCACTGTCCTGATTTGGCCTGCGGCAATACTGACGGAGTTTGCTTCTCACATTCAAGAATTGCAGTGAATTTCGATAAAGCGTCAGAGTACAATTTATTTTACTCGGACCTTAAGCCTCTAAACAGACACTTTGTGGCAAACTGATTTTAAAATTCCCGCCAAAGCCTGTCGACGGCCGTCACTCCGTTCCCGTGCGCGGGAATTCGAGACGTACACACAAATTGCACTGTTGATGAATTTTCTGGATTTTCTGTGCAGATTTAAAATAGCTTAACATGGAAGAAGACGAATTACCTTCATTTAATATTACTTTCGACTTTGAAAACGTGGTGAATAATAACCTTACTCTGGGACGAACACAAAACAAACGGGTGAAGAAACTCAGCGAGCATGTGCAGCGAAGTATCGAAGAACAGAAACGTAGAAACAAGATAAGTGAGTGTTGTCACATATCATATTTGCTCCATTCAGTTATTTCTTATTTAATACCCATAGTAAATTATTATTATTGGTTGGTAAATTTTCATTAACTATGTTAGGGTCAAACACTTTGTAACAGCATTTTTTAAACACGCTGCAAAGTATATCTAACCACGTCACAGCAAAATATTTTGGTTTGTTTAAAGTCTGATCCACCGCGTA
The DNA here is from genome assembly GCA_026413505.1 of Epizoanthus ramosus. Lineage (NCBI taxonomy): Eukaryota > Metazoa > Cnidaria > Anthozoa > Zoantharia > Epizoanthidae > Epizoanthus > Epizoanthus ramosus. Next base: position 6,800 of record JANVCJ010070437.1, read on the forward strand.
CGAATTTTTGAAATTCTTAGTGCAAGATAGACTTCATAACCTTCATAGTTGGTGAATGGATGATAATGATCTAATCGAGCAGGTTTTGCATGATTCGGTAAAATATCAGGGCTTGTTTGGTCTCGCCATGGTTCGACCAACCTCGCCCTGATATTTTACCGAATCGTGCAAAAAATGAGTTGCTCGATTTATAGATATAAAAGTCAGATTTAAACGACAGACACAGTTGAGTGTCATCTGCAGAGGAACGTGGTTTATTGTTTGAGGAAGATGTCTGTTATGATATAAAGACCCTCGAAAAAGCTCGCTCGCATAAATGGTAAATTGTAAGGGTGATTCGTTTGGGATATTGTTATTCCGGAATAGGAATACACGGAATACATTCTGGCCATTCTGCTACCTGGAACAGAATACACAGAATGTATTCCAAGTATTCCGGAATAGGAATAGCTCCCGAACAAAGGCAACGAACGCCTATTCCGATGTATTCCAACTATTATTATTCCGGAATATATAGTGCCAAACGAACGCGTTCTAAAACACACCAGTTTATACACACAACTTTATTTCATATACATATGTGATTGTGACTAGTGTTATACCGTCAGCTAAAATAGCAAAAGCTAAGGCTGTATGGTGCAATACATACTGAATCGTTCTAAAACTTAAATTTCGCCCTCACTCTTGGAGACGCTAGGAATGAAGCCATGAAGGCAATTGCAATACTCATGAACATGAGCAGCAGAAAGAAGCGGTTAAGTATGTTCGCGGCTCTCTTACACTCCTGAATGTTGCGCTCCCTGTCTCGGTCGACCTCCGAGCGGTGTAACAGACGGTCCAATAAAACACTCTGCAAATTGTCTTCCTCTTGCACCTTAGATGAAGGGCAAATGCACCCATCGACACGCCTTGGTCCAATTTGGGGACTTTCGCTGCTAGCAATGTCAAAGTTGCTGGTCTCTTTTATATCTCCCGTAGAACCTGTCACTGCAAAGCAGACAGAAGGCGTCGTTAGGAGGATAAACGGAGTCGGAAGCGGAAGTGGGAACCACCAGAGTTCATACAAACACTATACAAGTAAAACGGAGACGGAAAGGAAACGAACGGAAGGTTCTGATCTGTTCCGTTCCGTCTCCGTTTTACACAAGGAAACACCCCAAAATTAGTTCCGAAACGAGCTCCGGGTTCGAGTCAGGTTCGTCTGCCATCTTAGATTATGTACCGCTGGCGTTTTTATTGGAGCCCGTGGACGCAAATCTCGACGCCGACGGCCCGAAGACTGAACGCGAAACGCGAACGAGCCACAGTAAAATGTAAAAGGTACATTTTTGACGAAAATGGTCATTGAGGTCGATTCCCAAAGGTCAGTTTTGTTCTATTGTAACAAACCAAACGAGGGCCATTCAATCAGTTTTCAAAGTAAACTGGCACAAAAGGGGCTGTAAAACTAAAACTAAATATGAAGTATTTATGAATAAGAGATATACTGAATCAAACCCAGGGATTGAGGGAAGCTATTGCGGCAGTAAAACATGCCGGCATTTGCTGACATTTTTGTCGTTGTTTTGTAAATCGTGAAAGCGCAAATCTTACCAAACACCACTACTGGACTGTCTTCCACATCTCCCTTGTCACCAATACCATGTATTTCTGAAGTGTTCAAAGCTAAGTCAGACTGGTTGCTTCCCCGCTTCTGTTTATTAACAGAAACTTCCGCTTGTAGCGCCGCTGCCTCGGTCGATTTTCGTCTTTCAATCTTTCTCCCTCTGTTGATGTCAGCCGTCAGTCCTGGATTAATACCTGAACTGACATTTGTTGCTTTACGCTTTGATTTCTTCGTTGTAGCTTGTGTGCTTGTTTCAGCTACTTCTGATGTGTTTGAGTTCTTTCTATCACCTAAACGCGACTCATTAAGTTTTGTTGTGTTCTCGTTGGATTTCTGTTTAGCATCTTCGTTTAATTGTGCTGCTGTTCCTGGTTCTACTTTCCTCTTCATTTTCTTTTTCTTATATCCTTCTCCGTGATCTTGTTTCTCTCGTTTTTGCTTTTCAAACTGATTATCTTGTTGCTTTTTCTGTCTCTCGTCAGTCTTCTCTTTACTTCGTTCTTTTGACAGCCTCTTGCCGTCGGGCATTACGGCGCGGTCTCTGTCCATGGAATTTACTCTACTTTTCCGTCTGCGATGTGAGTTTTCATTTCCATCACGTGATTCCGTAATGACACGTGATTCCTCAATGTCACGTGATTCCTTAATGTCACGCGATTCTGGCATACTCCTGCGTCTGTCATTGAAAAGATCAGCAGGATTAATCATAGACGAACTGGCCGAGTCCACAGCACTTTTTCTTCGTTCACGTGACCTCTCCTTACTTTCTGTAGATTTCTTGTTATTTATATCAGAGTTTGATAATTTGCGACGTGATATATCCGCCTGTGATTTCTTATCATTTACCTTTTTACCTAACAAACCATCGTCCAAGGTATTTTCTAGTCTTTCGGAATCTTTACGAGCACCTTTCTTTTCCTCAGAAAATGCCGTCTTGTTTTGGGCTGGGTATTGTTTATCTGTATTATTATTATTATTATTATTATTGTTATTATTATTATTATTATTTTCATTTGTCTGTTTTTCTTTCTTCTTCCACTTCATTTGGAAGCAGCATTGAATAAGTCCACATTGCTTGTCTTTCAAATTGATCTTGTTGTCTGAAAATTAAATGAAGGAAACATATTTAGTTAGACAAAAGGCAGGCCCACAACGTGTTCTGATCTAGGGCCATTTCGTTACGTATGAATTTAGGGAACAGGTTTACAAGGGCCAAAGACATGAGATTCTAAGGAGGATCAGGGGCATGCTCCTTTGGGACCATTCAAACTGTTTCTGGGAACATGTTTGAGTCTATAAAGTCCAATTACACGTGCTTTACTAATTTATTCCACCCTACCACGTTAAATTGTTAGTCGTAGATTTAGTGACGTGTTTGTTACACCTTAAACGATTGTTGGTGGTCAGCTGTGGACATAAAGGTACATACGGGAATCTAGCTTGGTTAAAATGGCTGAACCAGGACACCCTCGGTTCAACCAACACAAATTTATGTCACATGGATTATGTTAGAGGTAACTGTATCGCCATACTGTGCCATATAGAGCAACTAGCTCAAAACGAGGGTATTGTCGATGTGACTATTTTATTTCTCTCACCTGGTGGGGCGGGACCAACTTTGTTGTGGTGGCCAATTTCTGAAAACCTGAGATACGGACCGAGCCAGTTGAAGAGAAACGCCTGGAAGAATGACGGTTATATTAACTGTTATATCAACGTCAATGTCAGTGTCAGTGTCAGTGAATGTGTTACTGACTTGGTATAAAGATCTACTCAAACAAAAACTTTACGAAAATATCTGCAAACCTTAAAGACTGGAGAGATCTGATAAATCTGGCAGCCGTTGGGGTTCATGAAGTATAAAGCATAAATCCAGCACGATCCGCACATGGACACGACCAGGATAATGATGGTACAACCGTAGAACTTCGTCAACATCGGAAAACTGGTGGAACTGCTCGGCACTTTGGTGTTAACCAGCAACAAATACACAGACAGACATAGCAGCAGGTTGATTCCAGCTTCTGTAACGCAAAATGCAAATACACACAAATTAATACTATACACACCCATTGTATAACCAATACTATACATAACCATTGTATAACCAATACTATACATACCCATTGTATAACCAATACTATACATACCCATTGTATAACCAATACTATACATACCCATTATATAACCAATACTATACATACCCATTGTATAACATACCCATTGTATAACCAATACTATACATACCCATTCTCTTCCCAACTTCTGGTGGGATCAGGAATACAAGCATTGCCACCAACGCGATAAGCATTGTGGGAAGGACATAGTTCACTACATAGTAGAGAGGCATTCTGCGCAGGCGCACTTTGTAATGAAGGTCTACGTAAACATCGGGTCCCTTTGACTTCACTTGTTTCTCGGCAGTCAATGCCAACATATCCCACTCTGTACTGTTGTCATAGTAACCCATGTCAATACCATCACTGTCTTTTCTTGGTTTCAAGAGCAGATCTATGTGACTACGATGGTGAGCCCACGTTCCTATTATGATGCTGCATTCTTGGTCATCATACGGAAAGAATTCGATGTTACTCTGACAGAATGTCGTGATGGCAGTTGGTATTGTAAAGAACACGTTGCCTTCATAATTGACAGCGACGTTCACTTCCAGGCTCCCATCGGGCGCGTGAGCAATTTCTCTTGCACTGTTTGCACTAAAAAAATGAAGTAGAAGAGCCGATTTACATCCATATATTATTACAACGTTTTATATTGATTAATCCCCAAGATATTAAACAACTCATCATGGGGTAGGGAAAGTACTTTCAGAATAAATTAACTCGGTTTATTTCCTCTGTCAGAGCATTTATTCTTCACAAGCAGCAATATCACTTACATATCGTACACAAGCAGAAATATTGCTAACCTGTTGAAGACAAACAGTAATATCGCTACCTATTGTACACAGTAATATCGCTACCTATTGTACACAGTAGTATCGCTACCTATTGTACACAGTAGTATCGCTACCTATTGTACACAGTAGTATCGCTACCTATTCAAGCCTACTGTACACTATCAGCGCACTTGTTAACATATTGTACACAAAGAACAATATCGCTTACCTGTTGTAAACAATGACGTCCGGATGCCATATTGAATTGTACGGAACAATAATAGAGGTACGATTATGGTATTCCGATGGATCCCACATTAGCCTCTTGTCTTGCCAAAACTACAGAGGAAGACGTGCATGACTGGTCTGTAATGCTTTAATAACGGTTTGGTTTGGGTAAGTGCTGATGTTAATGCTATGTCTGCTATGAGGGTAGCGGAGTGGTGCTACAGCTGGCATATAGTAATACTTGCAATATAGCAGTACTGGTCAGTAATATACATTGACATCACTGGCAGCAGTTTGCAGTGGTTTGTGGTAGTATTAACTGTAATAGTAACAACAACAACAAACCTACTCTGGGTCCTTAGGTCGCCGTGATTTATTGCGACTTTGCGAAACTTAAAGAGACTTAGGTTAATGAACAGGAAACAGTAACGCAACTTTAAGCAACTTTCCGCGATTTAAGGTGATTTAAGGCGACTTAAGAAAAACTCGCCAGAACACTGTAGCAACTTTCTGCAACTTAAAAGTTAACTTGGTACGACAGTAAGGCAACTCACTGCATAACCAAATGTAAAGAACTTTGACTGATAGTCGTTTTACTTGCAGAAAACCACAGACATAAAGGAACAGGGCAGGAAATTGTACTCATTGGATTTAAGGTGGATATTTGTCACGGGCCACATATACGGTGCGGTTGTTATGCGTTTTCACTGTTCAAGTTTGGATTACAACGAAGTGTTGTCGTCCATTGGCTGTGAGTTTGTCATGATTCACAGTTACTACTTTACTATCAACGTAGTGATCGTGTTTGCGTTTACTTGGCATAAGAATCTTTCAGTTTTTGTTCTGATTGTACTTGTGATTATAATTTTATCTGTGACGATCAGCAACGTAATGTGCGACTGACGCTAGGAAAGCCATAGGTTAGTTGGAGTGTTCAGTGATTGTGCTGAATTAACGTAGTTGATAAATTTGATAGTAGTGTCTCTGATGTGCAAGGTAATGCTTGTGGCACGATTTCACCGTGTGGCCACTGATCGCAACAGATTTCACGCAATATTGCGCCGTGTGGCCACTGATCGCAACAGATTGCACGCAATATTGCGCCGTGTGGCCACTGATCGCAA
>JANVCJ010070448.1:0-12650 GCA_026413505.1 Epizoanthus ramosus
GAACAATAAAAACGAATGGACGATACACAAAGGGGAAGAGAAAACGAGAAGGCAGAGTTTCAGCTGCCGTCGCCGTCCTCGTTGCTTAAAGTCCCTATTAAGATTTTTATTACATGACTTAATTTTGTCACTTCCGACCTTTGCAAGCTCAGCGCGCGACAAATCGGTCTTGTACCGCAAGTTACAGACTTAAATTTCAGTCAATCACTGAATCAGAGCACAGGCCTAAAAATCAGTGTTGTCATGTAATAAATAAAGATATTGCAGGTTTACGCTGGTATTCTCGCAGATCTATCCGGAAAGCTGAGTCGAGTTTAACTTTAAGGGAACTGTCATGTCGGCGATATCTTTCGTAGTTCTAAATCAACCGAATTCCGTGAAAATGCTACAATTTATATTGAACAGAAATGCAGCTTTGCTGTGCTGGGTGTTCCAGTTGTGTATCAAATGTGGTTCACCTTTTGCATTAAAAGTTGACAAATCAATGTTATAAGAACAGTTGTACTCAAAAACATTAATTCTTGGATTCTAATTTATGCCATCGTCACCTTTGGCAGTCTTTTTCTTCTTTCCTCATTCATTATGAAATAGAGTTAAGTTTCCTTAACATTGCACATACGGAAGGAGAGAATAATAACAACAACAATAATAATAATACGACACTTCCTCGTCGTTCTCATGGTTCCTTTGGCTACGACTATATGTAAACAAAGATAAAAAACTCCAACTGAATATCAAAGGTCATCAGAAATGCGGAACAAGCCGGCCGGCCAAGCGCACTGACGTGTGGCGTGATGAACTGATTGTTATGCTAGTGCGTGGGCGAGTTGGTCATAAATATTGCATTATGTCGCATGTGCTGATATGATGATGTAGTGGCCGGCCGCAACAACAACACCGGCCTCAACGGCGCACTTTTCTCCACCGAGTAATTTTGTCGTAATGAACGTACACGAAGCTATAGTTGACTACAGCCAGGGCCTCGACAACAATGCAAATAGTGCCCTTACTATTCAAGAAAAGAAACGGACTTTACTAGCCGGGAAATCGGCCTTCAGTCTCGAGTCGTACATCTTCCGAAGCGTGCTCCCGGCTTCCATGGTCAAACCGTATATATTTCCCAGAACCATCGCAGATATGGAGAGCTTGCTCGCCATAAACAGAACCGCAGACTTGCAAGCGGCTACACTTCAATGGGACAATCTGAAAACGTCTCTAAATTGGTGCGATGCATATGAGCAAGTGATTTCGACGGCTAAACAGTCATACTTGATGATTAAACCGTCGCCAGAAATGCTCAAAGAACTTAACGAGGAATCTCGGTATGCCAACAACGCTACAGAACTTCAGAAAGCACTCAGAACTGTTCTGCCTATTCACCTCCAAGACGCCGGGGATGAAGTGGCCACTATAATCACGAAGCTTGGTTTGACTTGAGAAGTGCAACTTTGTTATCATAACTGTGTGGATGATGGCTGGTGATGGGTTTTCGGGGACCAAATCCATATATATACGTATATGTATATGCATATGCAGACCTATACTTAGAAAGACAAGGCTCCCAAAAGGTTCGTGTGTCACTCTATATATCGACAATCGTGTGATTTTCTTTGACGCCACAAAGAATTTAAAAAGAACTGCCTTGAAAGCCAGCGAGCGTTAATATTTAATACAACAAACAATGTGAATTAAGGAATGCTGCTGCACACACACTTGACTTGGGCCAAGTCATTCAGTTGAACTTACAAACTTTATTGACATTACATCAGATAGTTATCCATTTGCCCAAGTAAGTTTGAATGTTAAAATTATTAACATGTTCTGTGCTCGTCCATGTGGAATCCTTTGTTTCTGCCGCATCGGGCGAATGGCTACTCATGCTAGTCTGCATTACTATTTTTTAAAAAACAGTTCTGACGAAGAGAAAGCCAGATTTGAAATAAGGTTTTCACTTTTGCAAATCCATTCGAAATTAAACTGACTTTCGTCAAAACTGAAAACCGAGTTGAAGGGCAAATAGTGTTCGTGTTGGTATCCTGCAATCGCTATTGTCTGTAATCATAAAAGTCTTATCAACGGCTCCGAGGTACACAGCCGACGAGAATCAACACAAAGGAAGTTGGAATAAGCCTTCTGACGCGTTTGCTGCCCAGAAAGGAATCTGGCAACAACCAGGCTTTTTCTTTTAACTATTAGCGCGTGAAATTATCAAGTATGAAATCGAATACAATTCCCACGCGAGTGGCTTATTGTTTCTCCATGAAACGAGGCTTCTCGAATGTAAAGAAACAAAAGCCTGGAGATTAACATTAGCACCGACGCGACATGAGCAAAAACAACTACACACTTCGTTGTGAATTAATAAGCTAAACTACTGTTCCAAAAACCTCTTTATTACTCTTTCATTGTGGTAAAATACAGCTATTGGCTTGCAAAATATAAAAAAGTCTAAAATATCACAGCATATCAATAATATATGACGTGTTAAAGTACACCAAACCTGTGACAAGGTAAACAGTCCAAATCAATTTAAAATAAATTGGAGTTATAAAAAGAAAAGTCTATTTCTGACCAACTTTATACTTGGGGGCAATAAATAATCCATATATTCTATTATGGATGAAGTCCTGCAGCGCTGCCTCGGTTCAAGTTCATTTGTGAAAGTAAATATGGTATAGTGACTAGCCAAGATAGATTAACAATATAGACTATAGTGCCTAGCCAGTAGCCAAGATAGATTGACAGTATATATAGACTATAGTGACTGGTCAAGATAGATTAACAATGTGTTACAATACTAAAATACGTTTCCCAGTGCAAACATCCCAAACCATGTTAGTCGAAAATGGATATAAATACTTCTATTCTACAGAAGACATTGGAAGGGAAAGTATTAAAAGTTTATTAAAATGGTCGCCGTGAAAATAAGTAGCTTAGGCGTGCGATTGAGTCGAAATAGAAACATTCTAGCATTTTTTTTCGGTCTCTTTTCAAATCACGAAAAGGATAATGAATTGTTCAAACGTAAATTCGCGAAATGGAGGAAAACAAAAACTGTAAAACAGTTGGTTTGAACAACTGAAGGCCGGTGTGCTTTCATCTGCAAATAGTTCCATTCTCGGAGATGCTCGATATGGCGCTTTCCCTAGCAATTAGGTAAATTGCCCGGTACTGCAGTTGAAAACAAGACATTAATATGTGTATGTAGAGTGAATGATTGCAGTTTACTGGCCCGCGGGTCCGGTTATAGTAACACTGGAGGCTCCCTGTGCAAGGCTTCTCTTGATCTCCCGTCCAATGGCGGCCGCGAGGGGAGGGGGGACTGCGTTACCAACCTGTAATATATAGATAGTGGAAATCATTCAATGATTGATATTGAATTGTTATTTTATTAACTTTATTATTACATTATTTATTATTATTGGATTGATGTTGTATATATACGTCCTATTAGCCGAGTGCGAGGTCCGTACGGTTAGTTATAGACCGAGATTTTTCCTTCCTTTTATAGACCAAACCCATAAAAAAGAGAAAAACCCCGCGAGGAACCATAGCTTAAGGTACGGACCGAGGCTAACAAGATATTTATTATATGGCTTTGCTGGTAATTTGGAGCAAGAGAGGACGTGTGAACAAATGACAGCCGCTCGAGATCGAGAGGTCCGTACAGCAACTTTGACCAATTACAGCGCGCGAAGTTAACCAGCCAGATAACAACAATTGGCATATACATGATATTACAAAAATTACAGGAAAGCTATACATTGCATGAATAAATATCACAAATATCATTACATTAATTGAAATTTAAAATAAATAAGGGTACAGGGCGTCCAAAAAACCCATAAGGGCTTGTCTGAGTTAGACGTCCTTAGTTTAGAGTTAGTTGATTACAAGGCGAGATATTTGGGTCAGTAAGTAAGTAAGTAAGGCAGGCAGGCAGGCAGGCAGGCAGGCACGCACGCACGCACGCACGCACAAACACACATATATATTAATAATAGTTAAGTTTGTTCAATATTCGTTGATAAGGAGATTCTTGATACTACAACAGTAGTATTCATCAGAAGGGAGTAACTTGCACAAGCAACTGACTTCACTGCGCTTGCTGTTAGTTTGGACGTGTTTTGCTTGTTTATACAATGCAGTCTCATCCCATCCGGAACAATCGGCTCCTTTGTGCCCTTTAAATTCTATTTCCCAGTAGGAGGAGTTCAGCTGTAATTATTCATGAGTTGATTCTTTGACCGACTGGATGTTCGACAAAAAGGCTTCATTGTTCAAACTCTCGGAGGTGTTTAGAGTAAACATGTTTTTGATGGATTTTACGTTTACATAATTCCAACTTCTACAACAGTAAATAAACAATATTACATTTTCCACTTGGTACTCAAACTATTTTAACACTTCTTTCATGCAATTTTGATGTGCAGTACATGTTACTTGGGAAATGTCACCGAAATTGGTTTCTTTCAAACCGAATGTACAACTCCAGCAAATTCTGTTTCACGCGACATATTGTTCAGTTACGTGGACAATCTAAACTTCACAGTAAGTCGTTTAGGTTATCTGCAATCCTACATCGATCAACAATACGTCAATTGTTTATGAAAAAAGATATTCTTAACTGAGGAAAACAGATTTAATTTAAATCATGAACTTAAATTGCATTTAATTTTGGACAGACGTCGACAAATGAATTTGAAAACTGCTCTTCACAACATGAACCATATTATCTAAATGTATATTTTAATGCTTTAAGAAACATTCCCACGAGGAACTGTTCATTTCCTAGGTAATGGGTCATTTCAAGTTAGAAACTACTAAGAATAACTGAAATTTATTTTAGTTCCTATTACAGATACAAAATTAGAAAAAATTCGATGCATAAAATTATAAAGGAGATCAGAATATTAGTTTTGCTAATCAGCAATAATGCGTTTGTCCTGTTTTACCGCATGGCAGCAACATCAAATACGATAAAACAAATAAAGCGCAAATAAAGTACGGATCTACAGAAGACAGACAGTAAGCTGCCTATTCTCTGTTCTCTACTGACTCTTGTTCGCGACTTTTGGGATCACGCACTTTTGGGCTTAATCCTATTCAATTCAATATATTATTTCCTTTTAACTATATAAAAAAGCCTTTTGAACTAAATACACTGTTTTTCTTAATTCTCGTATTTCCTCTGACGGCGGTTGTAATCGCCCCTCTGCCCCCCGCATATTGGTAGCGTAAATAGGCTCCCATAAGCCTTTGCGACAGCATCCAATTTTCGACGCATGTAATCAAAATTGCATCGAGTCGCACCTTGATTGCACCGTGTGTGGTGGCGTGCAGTGCGATCAGTTTGAACGCATGCAATCAAAATCGCATCGATCAGACCTGTGATATTTTCCGCAGGTAATTGTATCTCCTCGCACTAAAAAGTGTGCGGTGAACCTGCGACAAACTGCGAGAGCAATTATCGAAACAACCAATGAGAAACTGTTTAGTGATCACGTGTTCCCGTCTGAATCAAATGGCAGACGGTAATCCTGTAGCATGGACTGGAAGGAAGAGCGCATGCGCAGCAGGCAGATTATCACACTCTGTCGCGTGTGTGCGCGGACTTCTGCGATAAAAGTGAAATCTACACGGCGGAAATATGCAATTTGGATTGCATGCGTCGAACATTGCATGTTGTCGTAAAGGTGTGCGGCAGGTATTACGCTGTTTAATGCTCCTTTCACAAACTGAGTACAATCTACCCCCGCTTAACTCTAGGCGCGCACACACGGTGTTATGAGGTAAGTTGAACGAAACATTTTATCGTGTAACACAGAAGAACCTTTCAAAAATGTTTACTGGCTGAAAACCTACTGCCCCTACCTGTCTGTGCTTGTCCAGAACGCTGCCGAAAAAGCGGTACGTGTCCGGGAAGCCCTGGGATCGAGCGCACTCTCGCACGCTCACAACCCGGTGCTGCTCGGCGTGGAGGACTCGGCCCTGTGGGGGACAATACGGCTCCGTCAGATGTCGCTACACTACATGGTCTTGGCACTATCGGATGACAAAACTAGCAACCAAACACACTAGTAAACAATATCCATTTCAACCATTTATTTATTCCTTTATTCTAATCGTTGTTATTATTTTGTTGTATTCAGCTTAGTGTTCACTATTTATGCCACATTTTTATAAATTGTATGTAATATATTTTATCTATGTAGTTTTAGCATATTGTTGTAAATGAAGAGCCACTCTGTGGAAATGTTACACAATAAATCATTATTATTATTATTAACTGATCAATACCATCTCTTAGTTGATCGGATACCTACTGTGGAACTCCTTGACAACATCTAGCAGACTCCTCCCATCCGTCAACTCTTTCAGGAATGCCCTTTACAAACATTTTCTCGCTCTCAAATCTACATTCGGTACCGATACCATATAGAGGCTGGGGGTAGCGTGGTGGTGGATTATTTTTAGTTTTCAATCTGAAGGGATTGGCAGGGGGGATTTTCTTCGAGGCAGTTTAACTTGCTGGGTTTATCTTCTTTTAACCCTATCTGCCCCCCCATGGGCATTTTCTTTCGCCATTTCTAAACGGTAAATGCTATCAACTTGAAACTTTCTGACTTTTCCCATAATTTATTAGCAGACAATTTGATGTCATAGCTGTAAGTACTCCTTTGTTGCCATGGCAAACAATGTTTATGAATGACACTTTTGTCAAAAACTTAACTTTTTCTGGAAATTTAATTTAAAGTTGGATATTTTTCACAGAAATTATAGATCTAGCTCAGCAAAGGGCAATCCTATGTTTTTTAATTAATTTAAAATCAATCAAGGCAACATTCTGACGTCATCAAAAATCCAAGATGAAAGTAAAATAAAGTTTCCTCATGGACTTACATAAAATAATCAACCGAAATGCAGTAAAGCATGAAACTCTCACGAAATAAATTTGGAAAATAGGAATTGTCTACATATAAATAGACTTATTTTCTCTTATTTTTACATACGGTTATACGTTAATCCTAATAATATACTTTATTTATACAGCGCATTTTCCATGAATGCGCAAATGCACTTTACAAGAAAATGAGTTATATAGTGAACTATGCCAGTAATAATAATAAATGATAAATAGAATAACCTTGGGGCTGAAGATACAGAATTCGCCACTCCAGAAACTACAAAAGGACTGGGTCCGTCTACCTGAACGATCCCAGCAAGCAATGCTGGAAATGCTAATTTAACAGGAAGGAACAAAGCAGAATCATTAGCATGTACGAGTTGTGATGTGATTCACATAATGCATCTCCTAATTGCATTGTTTCTTAGATGAGACAAAGTAACGCGTATTGTGCCAAACAACAGCCTGCGAAACGCTCTTGATGACACATTGCGCAAAGCTTTCGTTGCAGCATTGCTTTCTGGGATCGTTTGGGTAGACGGACCCAGTCCTTTTGTAGTTTCTGGAGTGGCGAATTAAGTCTATCTCTTCACCGTCACTAACTGACCTGTTTACCCATGGGCTCGGGGTTGGTAATGGTTGTACTAAAGTAGCCGTCCCACTCCAGTCGGCCATACAAGCCCGCCCAGTGATTGTGCCTGTTGCCCGTGTGGGGCAGACACCATGGGACGAGAGTGCCGAACTGCCGGTCAGCGGGATCGCAAGGCTTGCCTTCTGCGCATGAGCACACGCCACGAAGATTGCCGTTCAAACTGCGGCCATTCTTTTTATCATGGTGTGTGTATTGGCTGGTGAGAAAAACAGATAGCTATATTTGAAACGGCTAGAATGTGTAAAGTACATGTATCATATATAAATATTGCATGCCACATTTATAAAAAAATCAATCCAAGGCGCTGCTACAATTTCAAAAAAGGAATTAAAACGATTGCTCATAGAGAAAAGTTTTCAACTGTTTCTAAAAATGTTTACATTCGAACTGTTCTTAATGAACAGTGGAAGGCGATTCACGAATCTGGTGCTGCAACTTCAAATGCAAGTGTACTAAATGTCTTAAGACTAAAACAGGATTTCTCTAAATGGTTCTTTTTGCAGTATCCGAGGGTTCGTACAGACTTGTAGGGTTGTAATCTTTCGACCTTCTATAAGTGGACTTGTCAATAAGTGTATAACATGTGAAAGAGGTTGCTGAAAAGCCCTGCGGGGCGTGCATGTCCAGTCAGAGATCTGTTAAAGTAGTTTGAAAGCGTTTCATATACAGTTTCCTCACCCACAGCCCCGTATTATCCCCGGAAACAAGTGTCGGTCGAGATAGTACTCACAGAATGCGGGTGAAGGATCCGTCCGGGAGGCGCACCACGATATTTGGAAGGTCTCTCCAGTCTGAGCCGGGGGCCGTGGGAATGTGGCGCATGCGCGCTTCAACCAGAGGGTTCATTTCCTTACATATATGGTCCCTCAGAATTGGCTGGTACTGGTTGCCGCGAATCTGAAAATGAACAAAAGAAATACAACAAACAGCAAAGTAAGTGTGCCAAAATTCATGCCGAATGTGTGCACCGGTCCAGTACCAAGAGATAGTGAAGCCTTACCTGTCTTTGAAAGTGCGAGATCGGTTCTCCGCTATACGAGATTTCCACTGCCGAGGCGCCGTTGCGAATTTCGGGTAAATCGGACATGGCATCCCGAACTGTAATGGTCCGGTAGGGCGCGGAGCTTGTCCTTGTGATGTTTGACATGCACTGCAGAAGGCAAGAGCGTACATATGACCCACGTTCCCAATAATATCGATCAACGGCTAACTTCTTTCTAACATATCGACAAAATATTACTTTCGGCTGGGCGAATATCCACCAATAAGTCAACACAACTAAACACTGTCAATCAAATACTAACAATAAACCCAAGGGGGGGGGGGGGTGCATACCTTCTTCTCGTCCACCATGACAGTGAGCTGGCAGGCTCGCGGGGCGAAGCAGTGAGTGGGTTCTGGGTAGAGCGGGAGTACCTCACCCGGGGCGGCAGCCATGATAATGGCCCTGCAGAGAACAACCAGTAATTATAGCTTACATGTATCTACAACTACAACAACAACAACAACAACAACAACAACAACAGCAACCACAAACACAACAGCAACAATAACAACAACAGCAACAATAATAATAATCATCAGCAACAGTAACAACAACAAAAACAACAACAATAATCATCAGCAACAGTAACAGCAACAACAACAATAATATCAACGACAACAACAACAACAACAATAATAATAATAATAATAACAACATCAACAGCAACAACAACACCGACAACAATAATAATAACAACAACGGCAACGGCAACAGCAACAGCAACAATAACAATAATCAGCAAAGAGACATGTCAAACATGTGTGTGGTACTTTCAAACACAATCAGTTATCGCAAAACAGCATTCTATAACAGACGCCTAAGACAACCCGAGGCTAAGAAGCTATATTTTATACAATTTCTGACTAAGTGCTTCATGGAAATGCGGTCATCAGTGACAAGTTTCCATGACACGAGGGATTCAGAAAATTCCGAAACATAATGCCTGGCTGAGTATTTATTCCGAAACGGATTTCTTCTGGGTTTATTTTCTAGGGGAATCAATAGAGCCGGGAAGTTTACATTTTCAAATAGGATAAAAAAAAAGTGTTGTACGAGATCCAAACTCGCAGAGCGTAACAAAACGAAATACATAAGAAGCTTTACACTCCACCAACCAGTAAGACATTCCTTCAGTTACTGTCTACTCCTCTAACGAAATCTTCATTATAATTCGTGGTGAGTAGTGCAGTTGGAAGGCATGTTGCAGATAGACTGAATAATCGACTCGGGAACAAGTTACTTCTATAGCATGTTCTTAGTTATGACCACACTCAGATGCGTGAGGACGAATCGTGTGCCTCGACTGATTCATACTTGTGACAAAACACGTGGCAAGACATGTAACAAACTCTTTCCCTATTACAAGGACCCCGCCTTATAACAACACCCTGTAACAAGACCCTTCCCCCAAGCTTACTGGGGGCTTAAAATTTAGTTAGCCTCCAGTGAGCACCCCAATGAAAGCAATACAGTATGGGGTATTACAGCTGCCATAACCCTTCTCGTAACTTTGTTTATAATTAGACACTTGTCTTGGTATTCTAAGAGGAATACGTTGATTCACGTGCAGGCGCACCCACCTTCGTCTGGTCTGCGGTACACCATAGGAACCCGCCTGGAGAACTCCAAACGTGCACTGACGAGAAACAATGCAACAACTGACGAATGTTGTCAAAACAACTTTAAATGTTCTACAAGTTAGCACAGATAAGCAATCGAGTTGTCTTCTCTATAGATAAACTTCTTTCTCTATACCAGAGGAAGTTTAATAAAATAAAGTAAAGTAAAGATCACCGGAGGTTATAAAATGTACCTACAGAAACAACTGCCGCTTATTTCCCTAACACGCTGGCGTTATACATACATAAGATAGAGTGTTTTGTACAAAATTGTTAAAAATTAGTTGTATCTGACTAATAAAGTTAAAAATTAAAAAGGTTGTAGAATTACCTTTTATCTAAATTTTCGGCAACTACTGTTTGCCTTCATCAGAGTCAAGTACTACCTTTAGCGTGTACTACCTGTAGTGTGTACTAATAATACTAATAAAGATTTACCTGTAGCATGTACTACCTGTAGCGTGTACTACCTGTCGCGCGTACTACCTATAGCGTGTACTACCTGTAGAGTGTACTACCTGTAGCGTGTACTACCTGTAGCGTTTACTACCTGAAGCGTGTACAACCTTTAGCATGTACTACCTTTAGCGTGTACTACCTGTAGCGCGTACTACCTGTAGCGTGTACTACCTGTAGTGTGTACTACCTGTAGCGTGTACTACCTGTAGTGTGTACTACCTGTAGCGTGTACTACCTGTAGCGTGTACTACCTGTAGCGTGTACTACCTGTAGCGTGTACTACCTGTAGCGTTTACTACCTGAAGTGTGTACAACCTTTAGCATGTACTACCTTTAGCATGTACTACCTGTAGCGCGTACTACCAGTAGCGTGTACTACCTGTAGCGTGTACTACCTGTAGCGTGTACTACCTGTAGCGTGTACTACCTGTAGTGTGTACTATGAGTAGCGTGTACTACCTTTAGCGTGTACTACCTTTAGCGTGTACTACCTGTAGCGTGTACAACCTGTAGCGTGTACTACCTGTAGCGTGTACTACCTGTAGCGTGTACTACCTCTAGCATGTACTACCCGTAGCGTGTACTGCCTGTAGCGTGTACTACCTGTAGCGTGTACTACCTGTGGCGTGTACTACCTGTGGCGTGTGCTACCTTTAGCGTGTACTACCTGTGGCGTGTACTACCTGTAGCGTGTACTACCTGTAGCGTGTACTACCTGTAGCGTTTACTACCTGAAGCGTGTACAACCTTTAGCGTGTACTACCTGTGGCATGTACTACCTTTAGCGTTCACTACCTGTAGCGCGTACTACCAGTAGCGTGTACTACCTTTAGCGTGTACTACCTGTAGCGTGTACTACCTGTAGCGTGTACTACCTGATTGTTATGTGAAATAATAATACTGCTGTCTGAATATAGTGCGTACAATAATTTGAAAAAGTTTGAAATAAACCTTTTGCATTTTGTCTACAGCAGTTGTATCTAGATGAATCTACCCGTGTAGGTTAGCCATGCAGGAACCATGCTGTCATTGGCAAAACCTCGGATTCCATATCGTATTTATTCTAATAAATGCCCAGTCTCTAATGATCGTCCCACTAGTCTGGCTTTAAAAGCAAGAGCAATACAAAGAATCGTTTCCTTAAACTGTTCCATCCGGAGACAATCTTCATAGAACCATCGTTACTATTTGTGGATGTCCTAATACATGGAACTCCAATTAGAAGTTTGCTGAGACATGGAACATGGAACATACACCTTTCTCTAATAAACGTCCTTATAATCGGGAAAACTAACAAATACACAGGGCGTTTATTACATTATATACTGGGTATTCGACACATGTATTGAACGGTATTAAATTTGTAGAAAATAGTATAGATCATCGATCACGTACCCATTTAACCTTAATATTAAATCAATAGCACTTCTAGTGGAAACACTGGCCCTACCTGATATCCCATTCTCAGCAAACATCTCAGGGTCAGTTTAAGAACCATGCTTTTCTTGAACGACACAAAGTTCCTGACATTCTCCAACACGAAGAACTTTGGTCGATAGTAGTCACAGTAGCTGAGATATGATGCAACAAGAGAGTTCTACAAGGGAAGGGCAGACATGATCACTTTCTGTACAGCAAGGGGGACTCCATCAGCAGTGATGAAACAAGAGAGTTCTACAAGGGAAGGGCACACATGATCACTTTCTGTACAGCAATGGGGACTACATCAGCAATGATAAAACAAGAGAGTTCTACAAGGGAAGGGCACACATGATCACTTTCTGTACAGCAATGGGGACTACATCAGCAATGATGCAACAAGAGAGTTCTACAAGGGAAGGGCACACATGATCACTTTCTGTACAGCAATGGGGACTACATCAGCAATGACGCAACAAGAGAGTTCTACAAGGGAAGGGCACACATGATCACTTTCTGTACAGCAATGGGGACTACATCAGCAATGAC